>PNEQ01111001.1:0-32237 GCA_003012365.1 Medauroidea extradentata
ATCAGAACCTAGGTAAGCCGGGCGTCCATCTAGAGGCTTAAACAACTCAAACCCATAATTATGCTACCTAGCAGAGAGAGTTGCGTAGGCCTCCTCACTAAACCTAGAAACTAATAACTACATAAATCTTCAAACAACATATTTAAAAGAAAATAATAACTCTAAAACAGGTTACCAGGTGGTGGGGTACGCTACAGTTGTGTATTGACAGTCCATACACATCTTAAGTGTGTTTTCTTTCTGTACATAGGCAAAATCTGCTCATGTAAAATTGCCTTGTAAAAACTATATTTCCCAACATTCTGCAATGCAAATGAAGCACGTGGCAGGCTTCATCTAAAAAATATGGTACTACTAAAACTGTTCTTCCCTAAAAATAGGTTCGGTCAGATGATCTTAAATGTTTTCGGAACAAAATAAATGTACTGTAATAGCCTGTTCTCTTACAGTAACAATTTCCCTTCCCATTTATGCACCTTTTATTTTCCTTCTCATTAAAATGATGGGTGAGGAAGGGGAGGAGAGCCCTTTTTGAGTTCAATTCAATGTCTCTGTAGAACACTGCACATACATGTGCAATGATTGAAGTCACTAAAATCTTTTCTCCCTGTGTGCAGGAGATGGTCTGAATTTGAAGTTATAACCTCAACCAGTTCCTTTTGTTTTTTTTCCCAGAATGATTTTTGGGTATAATTTTCACCTGTACAGTAGGTGTAGAGTTGAGCACAGTTACTTTCTAATAAAGATTACCAAAAAGGGTACAAATATTATAGGTATTGTACCCCACTTTCAGAATTTTGATAAGGAGTACGAAGTATCCCTGCTATTCTCGTTTCTGTACCCCTGGAGAACATATTTGTTTGATATGTTGCATATTACCTCAAGTACACATTTAAGTTTTGAATTGTAAACCCACTATACCTAAGTTTTTTATTCTTATTTTGCTTATTGCCAAACTAGTGACTGGTGACATTGTGTGGTTGGTGCTTGTATATTTCAGGAAGTTGAAGTTTTGGATAAAGAAGATGAAAATAAGTCAGCTGCAGAAGAGAGTGAATCAGATTCTTCAGAATACGAAGAATACTCTGGTAATAAGTGATCTCATAAGTGATGCTTTTGGAAAGAAGTGTTTTGTATAATTGGATTTCAAATTTCAAATTTGGTAGGTTTTAAATGTGAGATATAGCCTTGTAAGTAATTATTTAAATTTGCCTTCCATTTGGGTTGATAGATTAATAGTTCTGAGAACCTGTTAAGTTAAATATGTAGTTTTTTTGGACATAATCATTTATCATGTAAATAAAAATATTTTTTAAGTTGAGTTTATTCCATATGTAATTATTGACTGTGTCTGGCAATGACTAAGAGCATGTAAACCTAAAGGAATGAGAGTGAACTCAATGCTTCGAGATGGTTACAACATTTGCCATCTTTATGCTCTAGCGTGCCTGAGAAGTGAACGGCGATAATGAGAAATATGATTGCAAAATATGCATCCTTAGAGTTTTCATACACTTTGATACGGTTCCGGACGTACCTTTCATTTACATTTTGGTGAGTTGTCTGTGTCTTAACCTTACAGTAATAATCAGTGTTCTGAATGTGTAAAAAAATTAATAAAACATTGAATTTTATACCTAAAGTAAAATATGACTGATTTTTTTGTATGGTGTAGCTTACATATAAGTTAATGTCATTTGCTTATTCATTCTTGGCAACTGACGAAAATTTTGTTAGTTGTGCTGGAATAAATTATACTTGTTCTTAGGAAAAACTTATGCAGTAATGTTGACAATAAACATAGCAAATACCATACTGTATGCGACAGCTAATGTACAACTTAAACCATACACAAAGTCATATACAGTCAGTGTTGAACTGCTTTTGTGTTGCCAAATGGAATAGGTTTATACACAAATTATACAGTTGAACCAACTACCAAGGCGAGAGGCGCCCAATACTCTACTACGTACCATCGGCCAATCTTCCGCCATAATGCTCCTAAGAGCCAAACCCAACCAAAGGCAAGAAACATTTGTCATGACCTACGCTCGGGGCAATCACAACAGGAAAGCAATAAATCAGTGAGAAAATGACACATACTTTTGAACTTAAAGCAGTACATTCAACAATAATATACATCAATTCCTCTCTCGGCACAATTCAGTTAATTTTCAGAAGCACAGATCCATACATGACCTTTCACTAAATGTCAATAAGCTTGACCTAGGAGCTTTTGCCCTACAACGTGCCAAAAAGGCCGTCACACACTCAGTAATCTTCTCGGCTTCCTGTCATTTTATATACAAATAACACATTTTATAATTTGCTCATGCAAGTGCAAAGCCCTTACACACTGTACTCTTTTACACCAGAGTCGAACTCTACCCTAATATATGGTATTAATCCGCAGGGGTTAAACACATTACCCTCCTACACAGACTCCTCGAAGCCTTTCAAATTCAGTACCATCTGTTCCGAAATGCAAACAACTTTCCTCCCCAATCACGAACTAGCTCTTTGCATCCACTTTTGGTTTCCGACCGACTTGGTCAAAGTTTTAAAAGTCTCAGACGATGTTGCGGGCAATTTTCAGATGACTCGTAAGCTTCACGAGTCGCATTTCCCCGACTACTTCGAAACCAAGTATTCCGGCAAGGATCCTAATCCAAAGAGCCACGCTCCCCACACAAGGAAAAGGCGAAAATCTGGACGACTCACCACTTCATCAGATTCTCGGCGACCACTGGTCGCCAGCCACATACCTCGGCTGCGAACGGGCCATCCAAACCTCTTATTAAGCCCTGTTAGGCCCAAGAGCAATCGGGCGATCACCCCTTCAGAAAAGGCGAAGAATCTTCCCGAGTCAAATACCATCGGCGCCGCCACTTTGTCGGATCACACACTCACAGATCGTCCACCTTGCCAGTTACCATTCAACTTACCTTGCCCGAATGAGGGCTGCTCGCTCCCTCCTCCTGCCAAGCAAAACTTATGCTCCCCCCCCCCTATTTTTCCTTCTCCCAGCCGAGACCTCTGAGACACCCTTTCCATCAAGGCCGCCCCTCCACGGCCGTTAGAGGGGTAGACCAGACTGAAGGAGCGACTCAAGATGCCCTGAGATAACCACCCAAAATGCCCCCATTTGACCAGAAAGGTGAACACAGCAAGACTGAAGCATTACAGACAGGGAGAAGCTAAACAAACCTCGGCCGACAGACGTCCTCAAAGAAAAGGGAAACCAAACCAAAATAATCATACCAAAATCTAGCAAACTGTAAAAAGAAAACCAAAAACAAACACAACCAACCAAACCTACCATTAAGGACCCAACCCTGACCAGCCACCCAGCTCACAGTAAAACCTCGTTAATTAGAACTTGGTTAATTCGAAATGCTATATAAATTGAAGCCATCACTCGGTCCCGAACGTAAGGATAGGATTTTACATGCTGTGGAGTTTGGTTGACTCGAAATTCGATTAATTTGTAATTCAAAGCTTTTTTCTGGCCCGAACAGGGATCAAGTCCTAGTAATTCGAAATCATTTTGATAGAGACGTCAGTAAGTTTTGCGAAATCTAATAATAAAGCTGTGCCGTGTGGAGTTGTACAGCATTGGCTTTGTTTCCGTTACTGCGCCTGTCAGTGTCACGCTGACCTTGAGGCTTCTTTGCCGTCTGCTTCCGAATAACACTAGAGTTTGAATGTGTGTGTCTGTGTGTGGTGCACACAAAGAGAGAGGAAAATAAGAATGGAAGGCAGGAACAGCAAAGCCTGTGGCTGTGTTGTGTGATATGACGATCATGTGATTTTATGCTTTCCTCTGGCACCGTGAGCTAGATGCAGTTACGATAAGACACGTGCGCATGTGCCACGAGTCTGGAGTATTTCAGTGACCAGAGAGAAGTGGAGAGAATGAGGGATGAGGGAAGGAAAGAGTGAGGAAGAAGGGTCAGACAACATCAACTTCTCCCTCCCTCTCCAACTCGTAGACAGAGCTGGTTTGTTTTAACTTCTCCACTTTCCTTCCCTCCAGAAAGCTAGCCACATTCCAAGCATATGCCAGAGTTGTGTCACTCACCCTGCTAGTGCCTCCTTGTTCTCTTCCACCTCCCTACCTCCCAACTCTCTCGCTCACTGGCATGAGTCACCAGTCAACAATGCGGCTTCTAAGAGAATACGGCCAGCAGAATGGCAGGCAAAAAAAAGATGTTTGCTTCCTGTGTTCCGCTGATTTCGTCTAACTGGCAACTCGTGGGAGGAGAGAACAGATAGCAGTCAAGGTCGCAGTGTCTGCTGCCTCCCGTGCTATGTTGTTCACATTGTGTGCATTGCGCTGTTGCCATATGACAGTGTGGCCGGCTGCACTGCCTGTCGCAGTGCATCACTCAACATCTTATTGATTCAAATAATATTTAACTGACACTGCGTCTGACTTTTCCTTCGAAATACTACTGGAAAACTATCTTTGCACTTGCGAAAATGACTTGATGACCATGTTTACAAATTTTCATTTGGGAGGAGGGTTGGTCATAATTATTATTTTGGGTGTTACATTATTTAATAAATAATAATTTCACTGACACGTCTGATATTCCTTTGAAAAGATGCTGGAAAAAATCACTTTGCACTTGTAAAGATGACTCTGCGTGAAATATTTATAATTTTTTGGGGGATATAGAGTGGCCAAACTTACCGAATTGGGTTAAAAAATTTTTAAGATGTCTAAATCTCTCCCTCCTTTTAGAAATCCAAAACCACGCATTTATAAATTACTGTATTTTTCGGCGTATAAGACGACTATTTTTACATTTATATTTTTTGCCTTCAAAAATTGCTACTTGTCATATATGAAGGTGAGAAAATGTCTGGCAACCTAAAAATCATTTGGAAGTTAAGCTGTGGAGTTGTATGATGTTCCAAGGAATTGCGTTTTCCGTCACAAATCAAAGAAAGTGCCCCCCCCCCTTTTTTTTTTTTTATAAAATTTGCGGTATGAAATTTTGATGAGCATCATATTCGTGACATAGGCACTTTTACCTCGCAGCAAAGCATGCGTCGCTTGACGATCAATACAACTGGAGCGCGTGCCTAGATCCTATGTCTTGCCAGCACATTACTCTCGGGCAGAGAAAACGAGGATCTAGATACTGTGTGCCTAGATCATTTGTCTCGCCAGCACAAAACTCTCTGGAGGATAAAACAGTGACCTAGGTACCATACCACACATTCATGTCTAGTGTTGACAGGCTGGCGACAACAATGCACAGGAATGCTTTGCAAGCAGCTGCTTCAAGCCAGGTTGCCATGTGGCGTGCAGCGGGCCTCGGACCAGCATTGCCAAGTAGTGCACTGCTGCCGGCAACTGTTAATGTTACCGCCGCAGCCGCTGTGCATTTCCTTGGCTCTTTGGCGCTTGGAGGGCACTAGTGCCCCATGTTATTGGTTTACGTCTCTCTTCTGATATTTATGTAACCGTAATAAATGCATAGAAATATTTAAACTAAATATTTATGTTTCTGGCAAAGGAAAATAATATTTTTCTGTTGAGAATTTCATAGTTAAAAATTTACTATTTTACAAGATTTTGTACCTTCAAAACTGTGACTCGTCCAGTGTGCGGGGTCGTCGTATATGACTGCAAATACGGCAGTAATAACAGTCACATGCTGTGGCAAAGGCAACGCATGGCAGACATCGAGCACTTGAACGAGGGAAGGGGAAGCGCAGAGTTGCTGACAGCCTAGTAGACGTGATGCGTGCTACTTGCAGTACAGTTATTGCCAAGAAAAACGTAACATGCAAAGATCAAGAAAAATGCAACAAACATTTTTGGTCAATTATTTCAAACTGCTATTCTCTTTTTTAATTCAAATGCATACCAGTTCTCAAAAACTAGGCATAAAAATGGGTGTAGAAACACCGAGGGTGCTTTGTACCTTAACAAAAAAAAAAATTTTTTTCTTTAAAATTCGATAATTTGAAGTTATGTAATTCGAAGTACAAAATTTTGGTCCTGAGCACTTCGAATTAACGAGGTTTTACTGTAGTAAGTACAGTTAGAATAGTAACACTTTATTTAAAGTTACAGCAATCATAATGTTTCTTTTAATACGTGTGCCCTAAATTGCTAATTTTACTAACATATTAACTTTCTTAACATGTTATGGCCAGTTCTCTAATATACCTGGCAAAATTCTAACCATTTAGAGTCTCAATTTAACAATGACAACATGTTGCAACCACAAATATGTCATTAACTTAAACGAAGGTAAGCAACTTGAGAGCTATTTTCTAATTTTATGAAACAGAAAATTGCAGAAAACTATAAATGTTACTGTAATATGTTACTATACACAAAACATAAAGAAATCACTAGCGCTTCAGTCTAGCGCGTGGAGAAACGTCCAACTACAAGTTTGAAAAATATTGAACCATTTTCCCTATCCGAGTCACACCCCCATGGGCAATGATAAGCTTAGTGGCTATCAATACTGTAGAGTATGTGCTCTGGTTTGCACAGACTCTAACACACATTAAACATGCAGTGCACACTTCTAACTTTTGTATGACTTGTATGGGGGTTATAGTTGTGTTATTTTTTGTGACAAGGAAATTAAATTTAAATGCATTGCCACATTGTCGTTTTTCCTTTAAGCCTTAGCCTCATCTGGGGCCACGCTAACTTTCATGAGTGTTCAAGTGAATGCACTTTATGGCGTCTGTCTCTACACAACCAGCAGCACTGCAACACGACACTGCAAGAGCTTGCATATGCCCGAGTTGTTTGCTCTTTCCGAGCGTATGACTTCTGCTTGCAAGCCGTCCACAGTAAAGCATGCTCTGATAAAGCAAATGCTCACTCTGGCACTGATCGTGCCAAGCTTCGAATGTACATCTTTGATTCACAGCAGGGATGGCTTCTTCTGCTTTTCCCTCTGTACCCTTTCACACTCGCTATGTGTTCAGAGTATTATGTAAGGACCACTTGGCACCATTGTCCCTTGGAGTTTAAACTCTCCTTTTCTCACTCTCTTTGCTTTCAGTTCAAGTCTTCTACTCTCAGTTTTAGAACTTGCCTACTCTCAGTTGTAGAGTCTTGTACTTTCAGTAGTGTTGAAGACCCAGTTTGCTGTCACGCCTTGCTATCTACACACATTCTGGATCACACAGCCTGTGACACAAGAGTGGTTCTTCTGCTAAAGAGTAAACCACCCAGTTTGCACTACTGTACTGCTCTGTTCAAACCAGTCTAGCCTTAGTCTTCCATTTCTAGTATTCCACCGCAAACTACTGCTACCACCTCTTCAAGGCCCACCTCACTTGTCACAGGATGTATGCAAACTCTGGTCCACATGGGATGGGCGGAATTCTCACCAGAGCTGGTAATTAATTCAGAGCCAGGTATAGAGCGTTGGTTGGAGCCACTGTAGTGTGGGGTGAAGGGATTCTTGTCGGGGCCCGTACTTCCTAGGGTTACTGCCTTTAGGAGTACTCGGGGACTAGGGTCAGGAGAGAGAGGTCTGAGTGTTATGATTCGTATCACAGGATGCTGAGCGGCTACAGATTATTCATCCCGGGGTAGTGGGTTACATCTCATGCACCCAAGTCCGCTACAGAATCCCTAACGGGACTTACAGCCTCGCATGACGACTGACCCAACACTGACTGTGGCAAGGCTGAGGACTTGAACCTGTACCTCACTAACAGAGGGTTCTGGAGGTCTAGGAATTGTCCTTGGGCGTGACCTCGCCCAGAGGAAATCTTGTTCAAGTCAAGTATCATCATCAACAACAGAACAATACTTTACCCCTCCCCTTCCCAGATGCTGCCTTTCACATGCTACATATAAAAGCAGCTTTATACGTACACATCTTCCTCAACCTCTCTGACTTTAACCATACTCACTGGCGTCCTCCCTTCATCCCCAAATGCCTGACCATAGAGTGGGTGGGAAGAAGGCAGAGTGTATAATCATCACTCAGATCTGCCAGAACTTCGAAAGGTGGTCTTTGGCCTTCAACAGGTGCCTACAGAGGGCCTCTGTTGCCGCAGCGCGCTAAGGGAAACTAGTATTATTTCAATGCTGAGAACCCTGTAGCGTAGTTGCAGTTATTGTTCAGCTGTTCAGAGTTCCAAGGTCTATATTCCCTTTCCCACTGGCACCCCCGGAAAGGCCTTCACCCAGTACTTCCCATAATAAAAGTCACATATACGAACAGCTTCAGGGCCAACAATCGTCAGTCGGAACAATACCACAACTATAGCTCCAGTCATAACATGGAGGCCCTCACTATGTCCCCATTTACAGCAGAGGACAGGAAATTAGCCTGCCAACGATATTAAGTTGCATTATGAAGCTCTTGAGCACCTTGCAATGTAAGCGGCCTACCATTTTTTAAAGGTTTATTTTTTATGTTGCTTTGACTGTGCAATTTTTGAAAGATGTGCTGTTTAGCAATTTTGTTTCTTTATGAGCTTGTTTTTTTCCCCTTCAGATTCAGAAGAGGAGACAGGTCCCAGGCTAAAACCAGTATTTGTTCGCAAGAAGGATCGTGTAACAGTTATGGAGCGTGAACGAGAAGCAATCAAGCAAAAGCAAGTAGAAATGGAAGCAAAAAAAATGGCAGAAGAGCGTAGGAAGTATACCCTTAAGGTACAATGCTTATCTATGTTGATGTCTGTATTTTCTGTTCAGTTTGCAGTGTCATTAATGACAGATTATATTACTTTTAAACTGCAGAAGTTTTCCCAGATTGTAACACAGTACTGTACTTAGTGTCTTGTTCCCAGTACTTTTCTACATGTTCTTGAATCTCGGAGATACACCTTCATTGTTTGATGAATTTGGTTTGTATGTCCATTTTAAAACTTATTTATTTTCTCATGTTTTTATTGTTTGCATGACACTTATTTACACTATCTTTGTGCAGAGATATAACTTGCTTATGCAACAAAATTTTCCTAAAATTAATGCTTAGTCATGTATACGTATTTCTGGTCCGTTGTTTTCAATACAGAAAAAGTGGTATTGTCTATATATGTAAGTTTACTTGATTTTGAGATTTATCATACGAGAAAAGTGTCTGTAAATAGGCTTGTGGAGGCACTGTTTTACAGATTAAAAGGTCAACTCAGTGGAGCTGCCAGGCTTGTTTCTCACAAGAGAAATGTCAAAATGAGGCAAACTTATACTATACCAAATGGCAAAACTTGCAACTAAAATTTTATTCCTGAACCTAACTTCCAAGAGAATGAGACTTATGACCGTACAATTCCTTCAACATAGTAATTTAATACAAACAAAGCAAATTCCAATATATATGAACGTTTAAAGCACATAGATATTCTCAATAATGTTGCCTCAGAAGGTCCACAAACCTAATACATCGTAACATAAGAAATAAGGAAAAGTCCTTTAATCGTTCAAAGTCCCCAAACAAACAACATAATCACCTAAAACCTACAAAAAGGAGAGCAGGACGACCCCTAGCGCGGTAAAATTGTCTGTAGTTTATACAAATTCAATAACTCCGGAGGCCTCCAATCGTGCGAGGGTGGTCAAATGTGCCAATTCTAATGCTAAGTTCCACAACACTTCCATTGATGAAATAAATCACCCACATATCCGTCGATCAGCTACCCAAAGACAAATACTCTTCTGACCTTCACAGCCAGATAGTTCACAATTAATGGCAAGCTGATGACCTCTCCACCTTTATAATCGATCCTTGAAGACAAATCGTGGCCATGATGAGCCATAATAAACACCTCCCATGAGACATTTATGTCTTCCAACCGCTCACAAATGGAAGAAGAACCAAGTGGACATTGTCTTCAATCATTATAACTGACATCCAACATTAGCTTACACGAGCTTAGGCAATTTGCCTGAATAACGTCTCAACCACAGATTGTTTTACCACATTGCTTGTCATGTCCGATTCGTCCATATCAGCTAACAAAAAGCGCCCCGCACTGTTGATCCACGCTTTATATACCAACCCTCCTCACACCACTCTCTCCATCCTTCTCCCCCACCAATGTCCTCAACGTCTAGACCAACCCCCCCTTTGAGTCACATGGTAGACGTCTATGGATAGGTGGGGAGGGGAAATTGAAAACTAGCATTCAAATTGGACACCAGGCCAACAACCTGAACAGGGAACCATAATCGACACTTAAAAGTCTTTCCAGGGGCACATTCTTACACCTTCTAGATTAACATGCCTTCAGTTTTTACTTGAAATTCCATAGGCAATTAGTATGTGTTAATTTTTTACTCACCTAGCTAATTATATAACTTGTGACAAATCAACTTTTGCTGGTAAAGTAGCAGCACAAATATTTTACATGAAAGATAGTTACTGTATGTAATATAACCCCAAAACATGTAGGTTTTTTTTTTAATGAACATTTTGGTACCTACTAATTCCGATTACAACTTGTATGCTTTTGTAAATCAGTCTCAAAATAATAAAAACTTGTTTCCGCGATAATTGTAAATTACATTTTGTAGGTGGTTATTTGATAGATTCTAAACCTTCAGGGTCTGTAACAAAAATGTTTGCACCAAATACTACCACTTTCTGTTTCAAACACTTTTAAATGCATTGAGAATTGGAGAGTAAGTTCGATGTTTGTCTGTTTTAACAACATAACATTACATAACTTAAAAATAGTGTATAAATTATTTTGTAGCTAAGTGTAATTTTTGTGCATAACTGGTATGTTTGCATAGATGGTGGAAGATGAGATACGCAAAGAGACAACAGTAAAGGAAACAGATGAACCATCGCTAAATGATGTGAATACAGATGATGAAAATGATGAAGTAGAGTATGAGGCCTGGAAACTGCGGGAGCTAAAGCGTATCAAAAGAGATCGTGAAGAGCGAGAACAGTAAGTGTTACTGTACTTAGCCATGTACCGTCGGCACATTTTTTTCTCAAAAACAAATTTGAAAAGTTAGGGTGCAGGTCATACACTGACTTATAGTTTTTTGTCATTATAATTTTAAAAAATAGACAAATAGTGCCTAGAAAAGTATGTTTAATCATACATTACAGACTGCGGGAAGAATTTATTATAATGGAAATATAATACAAAACCTTTAATTAACAGGTTTTATATTGTAGGCAATAAATATATTACACTTTCATTACCATTAGCCAAGGCAACGGCAGTGCGTGCATACAGCTATGGCAACAGCTGGCCCACTTTGACGGGCTTAATTTGTTGGTGCCGGACTGTGCCAAGCTGCGCCAAGGCAGCCTGCACTTAAGTTTTTCGCCAGGTAGATGAGTGTGCATCTAGGCACTCAGTGCAGTGTGTGGCGGCGCAAACAACCAAAACAGTTGGTGTTTTGTTGCTCCATTAAAATAAGGACAGTACAGAGTGTTCTGTAAGTACCAACAATTGTGAACAGAGTACAGTACTGTATATGGTGTGACTGCGGAGCATTTATTTGTATTCCGTGCAGCACTGCGCACTTGCTTTTGTCATAACTATTGTTTAGTTTCAAACCCAAGTAGTGCGAGGAATATGTATGCTTCTGGAGCGTTATTTCATTCTTGACGTGTCTACATATTTAATTCACCTAATCTTTAATTTTATTTAATTATATTTTTCTACAAAAGCCAATTAAATTGATACTGCACAATAAAAAAAAAAAAATTATTTTTCTAGAAAGTATGTTGAAAATATTATGTGCAGTTCTTATACATAGGAGTGGGTAGTACCTGAATAAATACTGTATTATGTTAAGTGTATACGTTACTAATGTGTTTGTAAGCTGTATGTAATCTAGGACCTTGATCTAGTGACTCCAGCGATCTAACACCATCATTCTTAGGACCCATCAAAAAATATAAATCAAAATTTTTGAAACGAAAAAAATTTAGTGTAAAATGCTGTAAGCTGCAATTTAGGGTTATTTAAAAATATTTGTTTGCATGCAAAATAACATAATGCAGTTGTCATTAAGTAGTAAGCTGCAGCTGTGAAATACAGAAAAATTGGCAAAAAAAACTTTGAACAGCTTCAACTGGAACACATTGAAGAACATATCTGCCCAGTTAGGCAGTGTGCACAACACCGACATATTTGAGAAGTATGCTGCACACTCTCTCTCTGTTCTTCTCCCTCCCTCTCCGCAACAAAAAGTAGAATATTCCCACAGAAATTCCAAAGAAATTTGAAATAAAAATTGATTAAAATAATTTACGAGACAACTTAGGTAAAATAATGAAACCAACATAACAATTGAAACTTACAAGTCCACAGAGATAAAAATATGTTCACTACACCACAATAATAAAATAGTAAAAAAATTGTAATAAAAATTTTGTAAAATGAAGAAAAAAAACTGTGCAAAAAAATAAGAATGCAAATTGATTACAAATATAATTAATTAATAGTCAGAAGGTTTAGGTACTCACAGGCTGGTACTTCGTGATAGTTACATATGTATATAAGAATGAACAAATTGTAGCGCAGGTGCGTGGTTGCATGACGTTTTGCTGGCTAGGGCAGCTTCATCAGATGGTGAGTTCAGGCACACTAAATAATGGCGGCAGGGGAAGCATGGTTGGTTACCCTAGCGGCCAGGGAGCAAACTATGGTGTGGCACAAAAATTCAAATTGAAGAGGTGTGGGGGTGTAGGGTATTCTGGTGCAATGATTTTGATTATCTGTTGTTGAGACCAGGAAGTTATCGAGATTTGGTTTTGTATTGATGAGCAATTTTTCCACTGCCTTAGTTATGAGTGATTGTTTAAGGGTGGTAGGCTCTTACTACATACTTAGGTGTTGTAACAAGAGTCAAAATTTTGTTTATGTGTGTGTGTTACAATCAAGTACCAGCCTGTGAGGACGTCTACCTTCTGTCTGTTTAATTGGTCAACATAGCTGCCAAAGCTGTCTTCACAGACATTGATTACAAATACAGTCAAGCCTCGCTACTACCACAAGCCACAGTTCCAGAAATTTGTCATAGTTGAATTTTTGTTGTAGTTGCCGAACCACCCTATTTAGAAATCTAAAAAATAAAAATAAAAAAGGCAGTTTTTTTCCTATCTTTAAGTTTGTGTTTAACCTTCTCTGACATAAAATAGACATGCTTTTAAAATAAGATAATGATTTCATTTAACAGGCTTATTTTTTCTGAAGAAATTAATACCTGAAAAGCCTATATTAAATACCCTGTCCTTGTTTCCAAAAAAAAATAAATAAATAAATAAAAATAAAACTTGAGCAGCGGGTTTTGGTGTTTGTATGTAGTACCAAATGTTTTTGTGAACAATTAAGGAAAACTGATTAATTGTATTCCCTGGAGGTGAAGGAAGGCAGATTTAGGGGTGCCTGGCTGGCCCTTGAGAGGAAGGAGAAGAGGATTGCCTAGTTTACTCGGTGGGAGCCGAGTCCTAGAACGCTGATTTGTATGTGCCTCTCGCCCTCCTTATATACACATCTGAGGGGGTGGTTGTCCCGTAGACGGGTGGAAAGAAAATGGTTGATGGCCGTTCAGTCTCCTGCTGCTGCAGGTGTACCAATCTCAAAGAAACAAATTACTCTCCCATGATTACATACAACAAAATTCCCTATACAGTAGACTCCCGACTATCCATGTGCGGATTATCCGCGCAAAATATTTCACTTTAAGTATTTAAAAATAAGTTGATTTTTTTCTTTTCCGAAAAAAGTTTTGGTTACTTATAAATACCTACACCATTTACATACCCGCATAATGTTCACCAACATATGCCCGCAAACGTATTTTGAAAAGCTTGCAGAAGATTTAAGTCTTTTCCAGCAGGCGAAGTAATTAGCTCTGCGCATGAGAGGGTTAACGAGATTGTCCCTACGTGTCGCACTTGAATGGATTAGCGGGATTTTGTCTTGTATAAATAAGATATCCATTATTTTTTTATTATTTGTGTTTTTGGATTATTAGCGCATACCCCCTTATCATTAATGTGAATAATTGAGAGTGCATTTCATAAAATTTCAGCCGCAGAATGAAGAGTCTGTTTTCAAGGAGATGCCTGTACTTTCGGATCACTCAAACTATGCCCAGGCATTTTTGTTCGTTGCTGTTGTATTAGTGCTCTGCAGGGCTTAGCTCAGTGCTGGCGAATCCAGTCGCCTTTTTCTGTTTATTATTTAAAGTCTCTTGGTAGATGACTGCTCCCAGGCCGACCTGACTGGTATATGTATGAAGTATATGAGGTGAGTGGTGGTCAGGTCGGTGCAGCTTGGGTAGCCCTCTGTACTGGATCTTCAATTCTCTGAAGGCTTTCTCCCCGGATTGTCCACATATCCAACGTTTCTGTTTGCTGGAGAGAGTCTTGTTGAGGGGTTCCGTAAAGTGGGCTATGTTGGGCGTAAAGTCTTGCTGCTAATTGCAGAGTCCTAGGAACTGGCAAAGTTGCTTCTATTTGCAACGAGGTTGTGCATCTAGGATCTGCTGCACTTTATGTGACTGAGGTAAGTTCCACTCCGGGTTCACCACTTACCCCAGGTACTCGATGGTAGTTATCCCAGAGTGACACTTGTTGAGGCGAGCTGTGAGTCCGTGAATCCTCAGCCTTTCTAAAAGACTTTGTGGAGGTGGATCTGGTGGTGCTCCCAGTCTGAAGAGAAAATTATAATATTGTCTAAGTGAACAACACAGATGTGACTGATGTAGCCTGAAAGTACGGCATTCATCATGCGCTGGTTAGTTTCAAAGGCATTCTTGAACCCGAAAGACATTGCCCTGAGATAATATTGTTCCCAGTCTAGAGTGGTGAAGACAGTGTACTGGCTTTGCTTCAGGCCGTATAGGAACCTGCCAGTGCCCGCTCTGCATGTCTATGGTCGAGAATATCTTTGCTTCCTCCAGTCCTCTGATACCTAATATTGTGAATGTTGATAACCGGCGCTGGTTGAACACAGAGTAGTCAATGCAGAATGTGGTATCCTGTCCTTCTGTACCAAGACGATTCTCACATTGTAGGGCGAGTCGGCAGACTCAATTATCCTTTGCTGGAGCATGTTTGTCGCTCGTTCCTTGATGATGTGTTGTTTGCTTTTGGAGGGAATGCTGAGTTTGCAGAAGATTGGCCTGGTGTGAGTGAGTTGAATGCCAAGTTCGAATATATTCGTCTGCTTCAAGGGGTCTCCTGTCTGGAGGGCGACGACATGTTGATTATGGATATCCAGCAGTTGGGTCTGTTCTCCTTCGTTTAGTTGCGACTGCACATCTTCCGGGGTTATAAGTTGTGTCGCGGCTCTGGTGTGGGAGTGTCCCATCGGAGGTTATAGTGCTAGTCCTTGCCGAGGTACAGCTTCTTCTGCTCACAGTCAATGATGCCCTTCTGTTCAGTCAGCTGCTGTTGTCCCAGAATCATATCTTCGTTCAGTACTCGGGCTATATGGAAGGTTATTGAGCTGGTGCCAGCTGCAGTGGTGAGGGTAAGTGTGGCTTCTCCCTGAAGGGATAGGTGCTTCTGTTTTCTTGCAAGTTGTACTACTTGATCAGTTGATTCTATAGCTTGCTAGGCTTCTGGTGGCGGTCCATAGACAGTCTCTGAGGAAGCACAGGAAGGCGAGGCCTTCATCTGCATTTTCAGTGTCGCTAATAGTGGAGTTTCTTGGACGCCACAGAGTTTAAAGATGACTCTGAACTTTGAAGGGGAACTACACCTCCGGAAGAGTGATGTCCTGGAGTGAGGGCGTGCACTATCTCCATACTCTGGAGTGATGGATAGGGGATCTGGTTTCTTTTCTTTAAACTTTGGGTAGGCCATATGATCACTTGCTTGTTTCAGGAGAGACGTCGTAACAACTGCTGTTTTTTGGTTAGATACTGGTCCCTTGGGTTTAGGTGTGGCTCGGTTCTTGGCAATTAATTGTTGTTTGCACCAATACAATGCCATGCACCGTGGGGGCGTATTCAAGGGATTCAATAAGGGCACCTGTTGACGTTGAATGTCTCTAAGATTTGTGAAAATCTCACTCTCCCATGTGACCGGTCTCTGAGTTCTGTAGGCGGTGCCGGAATGGCTTTATAGTGTTCATAAAGTTCTGGTAGCGTGTGCTCGGGCCCCAGTAGTTTTCGAGGTGTGGGAATCACCCTGAGAGGGGGCTTGTATTCCGTGGGTAATTGTTGCCTTCGGGCAATAGCGACAACTTTGTGATATGAATTTCTAGGATATTGAGCGACATAAGTAAAGAAATACTACGATATCCATTTGAATATATATTGAAGCATTTTTGACACAATGCATTGTTCACTCATTACACAAAGGTTACTTATACACTGATATTTACAGATTTACGCTTATCACACTTGCTACTGGATTCATAGGTCATTATCAATCACAGTTACTACCAGACTCTTGGTCACTATATGCCGGGAGCCTCGTTTACTACTGGTTACTAGTTTCCGCATCCGGGGAAAGTATTTCCTCGTATCGACTCTCAATATGGTGATACCTTCCTATACGTAGCGTGCTACTAGGGTGCCCTGGGGTTTCCACCTTACGATAGGCACTGGTGCAGGTTAAGGGTAGGAGGGTTTATGTGTGCCTCATGGCCCACAACCCATAGGTTTGTGGAATGAGGGTTTAGGTGTGTTCCTGGCTGGCCCACAACCCTTGAGAGGAAGGAGAGTAGAAGTGTCAAGTTAACTCGGTGGGAGCCCATTGATTTTCATGGATCTCTTGCCCTCCTTATATACCCGTCCGAGGGGATGGAAGTCCTGTTAGACAGGTGGAAAGAAAATGGCTGACAGCCGTACTAGTCTTCTGCTGCTGCAGGTGTTCCAATTTTAAAGAAACAAATTACTCTTCCATGAACATACAACAAAATTCCCAATAATTATTACATTTGCTCGCGTGTTGCCATGAAAACGTAAATATTAGTAATAAATACACAATTAAATAAATACTACACGTAGTTTCAAGTGATTATACATGCATATAACATTTAGTAGTGGTGTAATTTACAGTATCTTCACTTATAAGTAAGTACACATGGTTGGCACTTTGTTTGGAAAATATGTCAGTGCTTGTAAACGGTCCTGTGCCCATTGTTACAAAGGCCATTATTCATTAAATACATCTTGGAAACAACTTTAGTGTTCTGAAAACATTATTTAGGCATAGGATAACATTATACATACATTGGATAAAATAACACATGACTACTTGAGATACCTGATAAATGAGGTTAGCTTGTTCACAACACTTGGCACGAAACAGCAACACGGGGTTGCACAACGTATTTTTGGGGAGACGAGTTTATAGAAATATTACTCTGGGATGCATCACATTATTTTTCACAGTTACTTTTTTGAGAACGAACGGAGATTGTTTCAATAACTTTGACTACATATAACTGTATTACTGTAAATTTTTGCTCTTTGAAATAATGGTAAATGTCATCACTTTTTGTAAAATTATTCATTTTGAAGACTGGCTTAGTGATTGCTACCCAAATTTGAAAATATGTAGAGGTACAGTAAACCTCATTAATTCAAACCCTGTTAATTCAAAGTTCTCGTTTATGCGAAGTGATTTTTCTGTCCCCTTGGAATGAGATGAGAAATTAAATATTAACTTTAATGCTCAATAAAACTATCCCTTATGCATAAAACAGCGTAATATCAAATGCATAGGTTGGAAGAAGTCATGGTGGTAGCAAGAATGTATGTACTGTATTTTGAGAATAAATGTCCTTAAAATATATTTGCATGACTTTTGAAGTTTTTATTTATAACTGTTAATACAAACCTTGTTATTACAAACTGCAAAAATTTAGGTCCCTTCAGGTTTGTGTTAATGAGGTTTGACTGTATAATGTAGTATGTGATTTCAGGGGGAAATTAAATATTGCTTTTAAGAGATGTAGCGCAAAATTTGTGTCTGCATGGTGAAGTGTTCACATAATAGATGCAGGAGGACTGAAAATCTGCGCCCAGAAAAAGCAATCCACTCTCTCATTTTCAGTGGACATATTTAGTGTTTATAAATTGAATAAATAGGAAAGTTGCATACCTTTATTTCCACCCTTTGTTCTATTGACGTAAATTCATTTACATTCTCCCGTCTCCTTTTCAGCTTTAAAAAGTTATGAAATAAAATAAATGTCAGAAATTTTTAATTATTTCCGTTTTTTGGAATTCTAATTGACAAATAATTAAGCTATAATGTTACAGAATAGTTATTGAGAGTGATTTGTCATGACACATGAAATATGAGAGTTGAGAAACTGTTAAGCAAAGTTATTTTCACCGCAAACCATTTATGCAAGTATCAGAATCCCTGAAATAAATGTTTAGAACATAGTGAACTAAATAATCTTTCTTGTTTTCTTGCTTTGATTTCTTAATATAAAATCTGTCTTATGGCCTTGTTTGGTTCTCCACATTACGGATGCTTTATTTAAGAATGATTTGATTATAATTCTCTTTATTTCTTAAGAAAAGCAATCTCTTCTTTTAGTTTATAGTCTTTCATGATACTGTTAATGCGCTATTGATGTACAGTATGTTTATTGTCTGCAATAATCACACCTACTTCAGTGAACATTGAATTTGCAAAATTCTACTGACTGTAGCACGCCTACCACACAACAATTAGCCACGTATAGGTGATTCGGGATAAAGTGAGCACTCAAAAAAGCCCTGATCTTTTCCACTACAAACACACACGACACACGCAATTCAAGAATTCAAGTTCCGTTCAGCATACTGCCATGAATGACGATGCAATTTACAAAAATAATAAACAAAACCGATTTTCTTAACATGTGAAACAGAAAAAAAGAAATGTTACTTTTATTTCCACATGCTCAGGCTGGCGATCGTATAACATAACAGATTAGCAATGATATTCAAAAGTATTAGAAGTAACTGTTTATGAATGTGTTCATCAGAAACCCATATTTATTATACCGCGGACAAACACTCCTGAGTCCTGACCTGACTCGACTCGCTTTCAAGCAAGCGAAGCCGAAGCGGCGATAACCTAACTCTGATGCCACCTGTCGGAGGACTTTTGAACTACGTTTATGGTGCGAGCGTTAGCGGCTGTGTGTCAACTGCTGTTTTGAATTCAGCGAGCTGTTGCATCACTTTCTGACAGCGCTAATCAAATAAAATTACACAGTTAGTAGGTATGACAATAATAGCGTAAATAAATATTTTATAGCTTATCGTATACAGAGAGGTTGATTACATCTTATGTTCTTTCACTAATGCTGTATTCATATAAGAAAATACACAGAACTACATGCAATGATTCGTTACCAACTATACAAACAATAACGTAACTATTGTTAATGTTGACTAATATGCAGTAACTGCTAGTAATTTTTTTTTAAAGGTTAAATCTTTAGTGCTCACTTTATTCCGAATGACCTATACAACTCAGGGGTTCATGGGAAGTAAGTCACTTTCACACTACCCTTGAAATTGTATCTCACTCTTGGATTTCAGAAAAGTCTATTACAAATATAATTTTGGTGCATGTTGACATAGCTAAAAATGAATTTTTTGTACAGCTGTATCTAATGACATGCTAGCAGGACATAAGTTAACGTATTTATGTAAGTACTAGCAGTGCGCCTGCGGCTTTGCTCGCGTGTATTACTCATAGCAGATAATACTTACTTTAATTGAAAAACATTTTTGTATACCAGATAGGTAGTTCAGTTATCTAGAGTTAGGATGAAAAATCTGCTAGGTGAGTTAACTCTGCAGCAGGATCAGTTGTTTCAACTGTCCACGCGAAAAGCAGTCTTAAGTTTGTCGCTGTCTCTAACAGCGTCTACGCCTAGGCCTTATTTATAGTCACATCATTGTTGACGTTGTGGGGTTATTACAGACACTTTATTGTAAGAGGGTAATCAAACGAAACACGTAGTTTACGTGGTATTAAGACTTATTCCTTCCGAGCTACAAACAACTGCGCCACTTTACGTCAAAGTTATTTAAGAACATAATTTTCAAAATAAAATAATTTCCTGAGCTCATAGAGGTTGTACACCAACACGCCTCAGTAGAACTGTAAAATGAAACTCCTGTATAATTTATTTCTCCCTGGTCATACTTGCTTTTCAGACCGTCTGCCTTGAAAGTTCACAAACAATGTTTTCTTCTCAATAATTAATTTATCTTATAAAATAAAAGATGTGCATTACTTTTTTTATGTACTTACGTAATCATAATTCTGATGCAAACAACACCTCAATATCTCTGTTTGTTATGATAAGTATCTTCGGCTGACAGAAAACAATTTTTATGCCTTTTCACCCCTTTAGGTTTCAAAAATTCGAAAAATCTGAATTTCACATCTTAAATTTTTGTACAAATATCCAAGTGAAGTGTAGTGCTTCAGTCGAAGCAAAATCAATCATTCATTAAAAATCACATATCGCTCCTGTACAGTATTGAGAGTTTGAATTTTGAAAAATCTCAAAATCTTTTTACGGTCATTTACGTAATCGTCATCCTGAAGCAAAAATAAACTGACTGTCTCAATGGGTTCAAAATACATAGAAGTTTCATCTAAAACACATACCAGGTCTTTTCACTTACTAAGGGACTGAATTTCGAAATACTCTTGTATCAAATTTTAACTATTTTAACTGGTATCTCTTAGATGTGGAAAACACAATAGCCTGTTGGATTCAAGATGTATAGACGATTAATTAAAACACATTTAATCAATTTTCACCCTTTTTCACCTCCTTAGGTGGGGAATTCCGAAAGTTCCTGAAATTACTTTTCAGGTATTTGAGTAAACATCATAGTTCAAAAATCATGTCACTATATAAAAATCAATGGGATTATATATATACCGATGTCGAAGCGAAAACATATTTTACCCTTTTTTACCTCTTTGGGGCCGCATTCAGAAAATATATTTTTATGGTAATCGGGATATTTACAAAAGCATCAATCTAAAGCATAGAATACTTCTATATATTGATTGGTTCAATAGATATGAAGGAATAATCAAAAACCCTGAACCAAACGTCACTTAAATTAGGCTCAATTTATCAATTCTCTAATACTAATCTCCTCCATGTGGAGTTTACCTTCAACAATCTATCCTTAAAGGTATTGCGACGTAGGTTGCATAGTGAGAAAACGAGAATTATGAACACAAATAGACTTTATTCACATGTAATACTCTTACATCTTTTGTTACAACAAACCTTGGCATACATCAAATTGAACTAACTTAAGAATCCTCCATATACAATTCAATTTCGTCAGTTACACTCAATCAAAATCAACATTACTTCTTCATGACCCATTACATAGTTTAGTGGAACCAGAGTGCTCTTTCAAGATTCGTTCTACCAACAACTCTCCAGTTTGAAGGGCCTCCGACTCTGGAAATATTCCTTCAAATAATGAATTTACACGACTGAAGAGTTAAAATCTTCGCACTGTCGCTAATAACATAGTGAAACGTCAAGTAAACACCTCAGTCTAATAAGAATCTTCATTCTAGGATTTTTATAGAGGAATGATAACTCCCATCAAAAAGGGGCAGTCTAAAGGGGGTTTTCACAGCAACATACCTTGCATCTTCCTCTCCCTCGTCAATCCTAGGCAAGGACTCGCTTTTGAAACTCACGAAAGCCATGTTTATTTATGACGCCCGGGATTGTCCTGCCCTCAGCAAAGAACTCTCAACCCAAGAATTCGTCGCTCAGAAGTTGTTCTGCTGCCACTTCACACAGTTGAAGTCGACCAGCAACCCAGGCCATATTTTGCACAACATCCAACCTTAACCAGCGCCACCACAGTCAAGAGTGAGGCCCTGTCCGCTCGATCCCGTCAAGCCGACTCCCACCCTCCTGGCCGAGAGCCCACCCCCGCTCTCCACTGCCGTCCAATCTGCTCGATGGCCACTCGAGCAGAAGGTACGACCGTTAAATGGAGAACGACGATGGCACACACAACACAGAAAGAGAGAGAGCATACTACTTCCTACCGGAACTACCCTAAACCAAGGCTAAAACCTCATCACCAACCAAGCTCACTCCCAGCACTAAGTATGAATGGGTCGGAAGACCCTTTCAACCCCCTGCCCTAAAACACCCATACCCCCGGATGAGAGCTAACTTCCATACTGCTTATAGCGACTCTCCAAAGCATCACCTCCCACACCTATCTCACTCAAAGTAATCACACAACAATAAAAGTAAAGCTCAAAACTCAGTACATAATACAATACACACTTAAGCTTTACATCAATAGTGCCAGTGATGAACAACTAGTATAGCACTATTACATTCCTTTTACACATCATTGAAACAAGTATATACATACAGAAGCTTTACTAAATACGCCAGACCATATTTCCAGTACATGGTATTTTCCTGTAAGATTCACACAGTCAGAATAAGGATAACCACTATCTCAAACTTGATGTTCCTCTTCTGAAAAAAACCTATTGTACATTCAACCAACTATGTACCAAGTGGCAAAACATTTCCCAAGTTACAAAATATATTGAAACTAACTTATTTTATGTATAAAAAAATTGTCAACATACACATACATGTTAATGGAACTCCACAACAGTTTATACTGGCCAGTATTTCAACATTAATTGCACAATCATTTGTCCCGGGTCTTATAAAGCTTCAAATGACTGACCTGCGCCTTTCGTATTGAATATGGCGCTACATTCAGTTTGAGACCCCAAGTGTTTGGGCAGAGACTCTTGGCAATCGTGTACGGACCCTCAAATTTAGGAAACAATTTGGCACTCACTTTGTGAGCCAAATCCGATAGTTTAAAATTTCTGCACAAAACTAAGTCACCCACTTTAAAGGTGGTTATCTAAACATCCCTGATTATAACGTGACGCTACCGCATGTTGTGCCTCTACATCTCTCTATTACTCGAGACAAGACAACACTTCTTTGCTTTTCAGAGAGGTTACAATCCAACGAAGGTATTCCCCACATATTCAGGAGTGGGTGCGTAAGTCTACGCCCCAAGAAAACTAGGCTAGGACTTCCTCCCGTAGACTCATGTTCCGCATCATTCAGTGTTATATTGATCCAAGGAATTTGTTCGTCCCAACTGGTATGTTCAGGGTCACTAAAAATCCCTGAACAGGCCTTTAGGTTACGATTTACACACTCTACTTGATTTCCTTGAGGAAAGTGTGGGCTACTAAAAGAGTGTGAAATGCCCCACACGAAATACATCTGTTTTGACTGGTGTAGAGCGTTAGCGCTGATATTTGAAGGAAGCTATTATAGCATCCTCGTTGACCACAAATCCTGGTCACGGTACCAGAAATGTGACGCGTCGGCGCTTACTGAATGAAGATAACTTACATCATTGGGCCAAATATCCTGGTCACGGCACCAAAAAATGTAGCGCGTCAGCGCTGATTGCTGATACAAGAATGAAGTTATTATACCATCCTCGTTGACCACAAATCCTGGTCACGGCACCAGAAATGTGACGGGTCGGCTGCACTGAACTGATGCTATTATACCATCCTTGTTGACCACAAATCCTGGTCACGGCACCAAAAATGTGACACGTCGGGCGGCTGGATGAATTGTAGATGATTTGCCGCCAACCTTTGAATATCCTGGTTACGGCACCATAAATGTGACGTGGCGAGGCGGATGAATTAACTACTTACATTATTGCTAGTGGCCAAATGTGGTCGTATAGTGGTCCATAAGAATCTATTTGCAGCAGTCTACTCAAAAAATTAAAAAACTTGTTTGTGTGGCTGTTATATTAAATAATCTTTTTAAAAAAACAGTTTTACATACTGAAAGTTTTAGGTTTCTATCATAATAGTCTTAAAACATCAGCCTGACGCTCCCAGGAGAGAACAGCTCAACCCCAAAAACTTGATGAATTTAAACAAAGTTTGAAAAAACTAAAACAAGCCACGACATATTAATTACACCATACTCGCGAACGCATGAGCCATCCGCTCAGCGACTAAAGCACTGAAAAAACGTAACGGAAAATTAATACTAAATTAAATATAATAATAAATTACAAACTTTATATATCTAAACAACCTGTAAAGTGAAAATATTCTTCTGAGAACCGAGAACCGTAATTATATAATAATTTACAACATAATTTTTAATAAATTTGGACTGCATATCCTTTCATTGGCCTAAGCCAGCCCGCGCAAACATATTACCGTCTCTCTCGCACACTCAACGAGCGGCGGCGCACGTGCACGTTGTGAAAAGTAAAAGTATTAGAAAAATGGTAAAATCTAAATATAGCAATTCCAGGAATTGGGTAGGCACACCTGTGCCATCCAACATAACTAGCCATCAATACACCCAGCCCTGAGTTACAATAATAAGTAAACTGCAAGTGATAATATTAAATTTAAATTAAAACACAAAGTTGCCTCAGCCTAAACAAACCAAATTAAATATAAAATTGAACAATTTCAAAACTGATACAGATAAAGTGCCAAACAAAACCTTACCAAACTCCTGTCAACAATACCTCAAGATAATTTAATAGATTATAGCAAATTCAATAAATCTAACATAAGGAAATAATAAAAATAAACAGGAAGCAATAAAGGCCTAAGTGGTGGGTGGACCGCCTCACACTGGCGAAATAAGCCACATTTTCTGAATCTAGTTCCACAGGTGCTCCAAATATTTTCCAAACATAATTTTCTAACACGTGTACTAAAGCAGCAGACTTTAAACTTCTTATCGGCAACAGAAATACAAATTTGGAGAATATGTCCAAAACTATCAAAATGGCAACATGTCCCTTGTTTGATTTTACAATGGGTCCAAAGATATCTACATGCACTTTGGCCCACGGCCATTCAGGCTTCTCAGCTGCATACAACCCCAATTTGATGTTCCTCGGAGTTTTAAACTTTTGTCACCTGTCACAACTTTTAACATTCTGCTATATCTTTATTCATTCCATCCCAATAAAAATCCCTCCTAATCTTATTAGTTGTTTTCTTCACCCCTAAATGCCCCCACATGGTAAATTGTGGTAGTACCTCAAAATCATTTTACGAACAACTGCAGGTGCAACTACCCTCTTCCTGGCCCTACCATCCACTTGATAATATATGTCATTTTCTCTTACAAATGATACATTCTGCCCGCATTCAACTCTTCAACTATTTGCCTGCACCTATCATTTTCCAGTTGGAACTCTTTTAGAGACTCAAACGATTAAGGACAAAATAATATTGAATTTATTAATTTGCTTCCCTCTCGCTGTTCAATCTTATAAAAAAGTCTTCTTATCATACATTCTGGAGAGCACATCTGCTACAGGATTGGCTACCCCTTTTACATGCTGTATTTTATATATAAATCAATTCAAACACAGCACCCAGCATCCAAGCTTACCCAGCTGATTCGGGTGACCTAAGATCCAAGGTATAGCTTGATTATCTGTATATGGGTCAAATTCTATCCCTTCGAGGAAACTCTGAAACCTTTTCATCCCGAACAGGCAAGCCAAACATTCTTTCTCTTATGCGCTTAAGCGACGTTCACTGTTGCTTAAAGATTTACTCGCAAATGCTATCGTTCTCAACTGCGTGGTAGTCTTCTCAGTCTGACTTAACACTGCTCCAAAGGCTATTGCAGATGCATCAACATGCAAACTAAAACGTTCATTGAAGTTGGGCAACATTAAAACCGGTTCCTCACACTGAATTTTTTTCAACAGTTTAAAGGATTTCTCCTGTTCTGGCCCCCATGCAAACTGAACCCTTTTCTTTTTTAATCTGTTTGAAGGTTCATTAATTTCTGACAACCCAGGGATGAAATGGGCATAGTATCCTACCATCCCAAGAGGATTTTGGACACCCCTCTACGCCTTGGGGCGAGGAAATTCCACTATAGGCTTTATGTTTTCTGAGTCCACTCGTAATTTCCCTCCTGTGACAATGTAGCCCAGGAACTTTACCACTTCTTTTCCCATCGAAATTTTTTTAGGGTTAATTGTCAAACCAGTTTCACGTAACTTTAACAATACTTTCCTTACGTATTCCAAGTGTTCTTCCCATGTTTCACTATAGATAATTACATCATAAATGTAATGAAACACAAATTTATATTTATATTCCGACAGTACTTGATCCAAAACTCTACTTTAAGCTTGACTGCTGAAGTTTGTTCTATGGGTACACGTGTGAACTCATATTGCGCCCATAGAGTGCTAAAAGCGGTAAACTTCCTACAGTCATCGTGCAATCACACTTGAAAAAAACTGCTGTTTAAGTCTATGGCATTTGCTAAATGTTGTAATGCCCTCTCTACTATTGGCAGAGGAAAGGGATCTAATGGTACTCTACTATTTAACTTTGCGTGATTTATCACTAACCTGTAATTCCTGCTACCTGGCTTATTTACTAAAAACCCAGGTGAAGAAAACTCTGACTTGGATGGAACTATATCCCCTGCTTTCAGTAGTTTATCAATTTTTTCTCTGAAATATTTCAATTTAATAGGCGAACACTGAAACTGTTTGCACTTAAATGGAGTTTCATCGGTCACTCGAAATTTTGCTTCCATCTTTACTAACTAAAACCCAGCGTAAATGTTTCACCACTCTCATAACTTAACACCTTTGGCCCCAATAAAACACAGTATTCGGTAATTGCAAGTGTTGGGGAGTGCTAAGTTTAAAGTGAACAGCCTATATATGTAAACAAATATAATTGCTTCCATGTTCCCATTTCTGTAGTTGCACACATAACAAAATACAGCAGTAGATACTTCAGTCACAGTTGATTTAACTGCTAAATCAAGGTATAAAAATACCTTGAATTTAATGTTGTATATGAATGAATAAAAAATTAGTACACAAAGAAAAAAATCATCATTAGCTAATTGTATAACGCACAGTGCAAAATCGTTCGTACAATGACATAAATTTGGAACGGGTATCGTACCAACGATTTTGCACTGTACGATATACGATTAGCTGATGATGATTTTTCTCTTTGTGTTCTAATTTTTTATTCATTCATATACCACATTCGATTCATGGTACCAACGATTTTGCACTGTACGTTATACGATTAGCTAATGATGATTTTTCTCTTTGTGTACTAATTTTTTATTCATTCATATACCACATTCGATTCGTGGTATTCTTAATACCTTGATTTAGCAGTTTAATCAACTGTGACTGAAGTATCTACTGCTGTATTTTGTTATGTGTGCAACAGCAGAAATGGGAACATGGAAGCAGTAATATTTGTTTACACATATAGGCTGTTCACTTTAAACTTAGCACTCCCCAACACTTAACAATAACCAAATACTGCGTTTTATTGGGGCCAAAGATGTTAAGTTTTGAGAGGGGTGAAACATTTACGCTGGGTTTTAGTTAGTAAAGATGGATGCAAAATTGCTGAAAGAAAACTTTAAGCAGTTCTCACTTCATCGTGAATAGCTTATACCAACATTTTTTGTATTGCTATTTGAAGTATATACCAATGGTGCAGTTTTATAGCACAATTGTCGGGTAATTTTTCAAATGTTAATGGTTTTGTTACGATGCCACAATGTTAATATTATTATTGTCGGCGCGTGCTTAAAAACTACCTTTTCCACACCTTTGGTCATGGTTGAGTACAATTTACCAGTCACTCTTTCAACAGCACGTAAATAAAGTAAATCATAAGCAAATTTTTTCTAATAAAATATATACTTGACTTGTAATCCACATTTTCTAAAATCCACCGGTGTACACTAGATGTTTGTAAATTACTGTTTTGCTCTCAACTGGTTCAGTCAATGTACCTACCGGTTCAACCGGCCTGAAATGTTTGTGGATTCTGTGGATGTATACCAGAACATTAATCTGAGAATTTTCTAACACAGTCAAGCAAAAACATTTGAAATAACTTGAATAATTGGGAAATGTGAGTTTAAAGAAAGCAAACACATCAATTATTTTGCTTGGAATATTGTTTATATTTTAAAATATAAAATTTTGCAAAAATAAATGTTTGATGTAATTTGTTAATTTCTTTTATAAACTACATTTATTGTTACATATGCTACCAAAGTGTTAAATTTGGATTTCTATCACAGTACAATCTTAAATAACATGAGCAGATTCACCCAATTTCATTTATAACAGAATTTTTTTAAAAACCAGTCAACCTGATGATTGATAATGGCCTCAACCGGTGTACATCGGTGTTTCAACCACAGATGGCTGGATCGGTGAATTGACAAATTCGTGTTATGTTATTATAGGTTAATTGAATTAAGACTTATTTTTTGAACCAATTAAAACTAAATGGTCATTGATAAACTACCAAACATTTATTTAATTCACAATATTTCGCTTATCAACAATTTCGACTACTGATATTCTTAACGAAATTGAAATAAATGGACAAAATTTGTGTTGCGGTAAACCAAATATTTGCACAACCCTAACAATTTCATTAAGGTGATACATGTACTGTACCATATTTCATGTTAACTTACTGTGTTTGTATTAAAACATGAACATTTATTTATCATCATAAAATTAATTTAAATATATATATTTTTTAATTTTAAGTATTTCATTTATCTTTTGTTAAGACTTGATTCAACTAAAAAAATCCTTTGGTTTTCCAAAATGTCATAGTTTTCTTTCACTTTCATTTTGTGAGAAATAAGTCACTTTCGCACAATCCTAGTTAGCAGACCACGTTGCTACCATCCAAGTTGCGGTGAATGTGATTTTTTTTACATTTATTTACTTGTGAAATGAACACAGCAAGGTTTTATTTATGTTGTATCAATTTTGTTTATAGTATTTACTTGTTAGATGAACACAGCATGGCTTTATTTATATTGTATAGTGTTACTCTATTTTAATTTCGGTGTTATTTTCATAGTGCATTGGAAGAATGGCCAGAAAAATATTAAACCGAAAAAATACAGATACAGGTTGCATTTTTATCTTTACTGAAGGAGGAGAAAACTTGTTAACAGAGCAACTTACAGTAATGAAATTGCAGTGTCATTCTGTTGTGCTTTTTATAGTTGTAGTCAAGTGAATCAAAATAAACTCACAGGTATAACTGTAGGGCCCCGTACATAAATCCTTTGTAACAATACTTCAGTTGAAATATGAAGTTTGCCTCACTCTTCATTTGTCAATCCCTTTTTTGCTTCCCCCTATACCCTCCTTCCATATCTGAAAAAGATATTCAATGCCTCCATTTACACTAGTGTCAGTTAATACGTAAACAGTAGCGAAGCGTGGACGTGTTCCAAGACAAGCAATATGAGATCCGACTATACACTTTGAGCAGGTTACAGTTGTGTACAGGTGTATTATTGAGAATTAGTTGTTCGCCTCTTACATGCTATTGGCCGAGGCATTTACCTGCTCCTTCCAGTCAAATGGTTACACAGGCAACTGAGAGTTATGTACAGTCACTGCTAAATCTTCGCTTGCCCTAGAACACTTCACACTTTGCCACTGTTTGTAAATCAAGTAAAAAAATAAACACTGTGTAAATGTTTATAAATTAGTTTTCATGTAAACTCTACCAGGTCATGTTTTATTCTTAACTCCTTCGCTGCGACATTCGACTATAGTCGAATATACAAAATATTTCTAAACTGCGACATGCGACTTTAGTCAAGCATCAAATTAAATGACTCTGTAAACCATAGATGCATTGGTTTATTTTTTAAAAATAACAAAAAATAAACTATTTACAAAAAAAATTTATAATATTTTTACACTGTCTTGGCACAGTTAAAAATTTTTTATTGTGCAGCAAAAGAGTTAAAGTAACTCAAAAAGTAACTTGTAATTGTAACTGGGTTTACATTCAGGGGTGTATCTGTAACAGACTTATTTTTAAAACGTAACTTTCCAGTACCTGATTGCATATTAAAACACTAGCTCCGTGATTTTTTTGATACAGTAGTTATTTTGTTTTAAATTCTCATGTAAGTTGTTGTTTGCATGTAGGGTGGAGAAAGAGCGACTGGAGATTGAGCGATTGCGCAACATGACTGAGGAGGAGCGACGGCAAGAGTTGCGCAACAACCCACGCCAGGTCACCAACAAGGCAGTCAAAGGAAAATACAAGTTCCTACAGAAATATTACCACCGGGGTGCATTCTTCATGGTATTGTGTTCTTACTACTTTCTCTCGTCTCAATTTGAAAATATAGAATATAAGACACAGTAAAATCTTATTATAACGACAACCTGTCTATAACAATACTACGTACTTTGACGAACAGTAACAATTTTTCATGAATATTGTAACATTTGAAAGAAATAGGTTGAAAATACTTTTATGCACATAATTTTGTTTACCTCGTGGCGAGCACTGTGTAGCACACCAGTCCTCCTAGACCAGTGATAACCCAGCTCAAAAGGCAAGGGTAAAAGCTGCTACATATCTCTTGATCTGTAGTCAAATACTCCAGAATTTATTGACAGTACTTTTGTAAGTAATGTTACATTATAGACCAACTTTGGAATTTCCACAGACACTGGCGAATTTAAAAAGGGTAGTCCTGAAATAATATACTTCTCTATAATCCAAGACTGCTGGTTTATTAGATTTCAATTTACATCTGCACGAAATACACTGTTCAAGTCTTAGCACGGTGGAGCCAGTTCACAGAAATTTACAAGCAGAAACACAGCACAACTATATCAGATGATTAAACAAAACCAAGTCAAAAACTACATCATGCAGTAATTTGGGCTGCAGCCCCGCGCGCGTCCGCGTCCTCTCTGGTTTGCGTCATGACTTTGATTAAACATGGCGGAGGCAAAACATTCCAGAACAAAGGGCGAAGGCGCACCACACGTTGTGCTCTCATTGGCTGGTTCTTGGTGGCGTGACCCTCGTCATTCATTCCATTATCTGGAACCCTCTTGGGCAAAACTAGAAACTAAACATTAAAACAAATGGTGCCAAAACTCCCTTGTAAAAAAAACAGAACACGAAAAGAAAACACAAAGCTACTGCCTTCTACCAAGGCCACTTGGCCATAACAACAAATATTACACCCTATCTGAAATCTAGAACATACTGGAATAAAACTGCACCTTTACTCTTCCTTTCTGGAACCGGGACCACTAAAGTAAAATTTACAATTTTAAATATTATATTATAAAATTAATATTACATAAAATACGAATTCTCCAGTAAATAAAAAACCCCTTGTCTTGCAATGCTACAACTGTACGCCACGTGACAATATCTAACCCTCTCTCGCGTCGTATACACCTAACTTTCCATGCGCAAACCATGCCTTGCTTGTTCCATTGGTAACAAGACTCTCTAGACAGTGAACTGCAGCCTGCCCACTACGGCAGAGAAACAGAGAGAGAGAAACATAGTTATAGGTGTGTGCGACCTTGCCGGCAGACAATGCTGTCTACACGTTTCCCTCACCCAATCCTCTTCCAGACACTTCCACTTATCAGTGTCGCCTCTCTCTTGCCTGACAGCTGATGCATAGGCGTGTCTAGTTTCCTTCCTTTCCCTTTGCTGTTTTCAGTATTTGTTGACAACTAATTTTGACTTGCTTATTTGGAAACGTATTTGGTTTATTTTTCTGGATGATGATTATTGATGACCCATGTATGTAGTGCAGTTTTTTACTATATTAATTTGGTTATATGGATGATTTTAGACATCCTGTCCAGTTTTCTTCGTAATTGATTTGGATTTTTTCGCTCGACTATGTAAACAGTTGTTGAATGACACGTACTTTTATTTATTTTACACAAACTTGGTGGAAAGCGAGCCAGTTTGTTTCTTATATAAAAATACCAAGTTATCTAGGAAGTAGATAAAATAAGACTTCAAAGTGGCATGTTGCGAAGCAGTTTGGTGTCCAAAGGCAACCCTCTTCACTGTATTAAAAATGAGGGAAGATAATGTATGGAGATGGTTGGGGGCAGTGATATAAGCGCAGTCTCGCCTCTGTGCTTAGTATCGCCTAGATCTAGGCGCTAGTTTGTCCTTCCCAAGTGATAAGTTATGTCACAGCCGGCAAGCAACCTTTTTGACAGTTATGACACTTTACTTTCTAGTCCGTATATCATGCGTGTATGTTTCAATGAAAATTCCTAACGTTTTAATCATATATCCATTGTTAAATGTACTTTTTGTTCGCAGAACGTTGCACTTTGTATTGTTCAAGTTGTATGGTTTTTATTTTTATTTTTTTTTTGTGGTTATAGGAGA
>PNEQ01111001.1:32337-56320 GCA_003012365.1 Medauroidea extradentata
CCCCTAGTTACAACAACCTATTCCTGGAAAACCCGAGGGGCCGTTATAATGAGGTTTTACTGTAATACTAAAAAAATTTAATTTGATCAAAACATTAAAAACAGAGAGGTTACAGCAGGGGTGTCAAACTCAATGTTTGCAGAGGGCCAATTCGACTGAAAAATTTATGTCCTAGGGCCACAGAGAAAAAATATTGTTTTTATACTTTTACTGAAAGGATTTAAATACATTACATAACTTAACTTTATTTGAAAAAAGTATTGAAACTGCACACAAGATGATAAAATAAACATTACATTTACATTGTTATCGTTGTTTCATCACTGGCTATGTACATGTTGTTACAAGTTGGGGCTGCCGCTAGGTGTGTTTGGGGATGGAGGTCTTTGATAAAGGAAAGAAAACCTATGTCTACAATGATTTATCACAATAGATGTCAAACAAAACAAATGACTACTATTTACATACAGGTTATTATAAAATACATCTACATAAGTTCTCTGTATATGGAAAGTCTTGCTAGTCACTCACAATGGTGGACCCAATGGAAGAATACTGATGTATCGTTTGTGGCCTAGAAACACTTTCTTCCTACTATTTGCTGCGGTTCAATTTACCGGACACCCTCGAACACTCGTCGCAACCCAATACTTATCATCACTATCACTTGAACTCGTACCAGGCACCTGCCAGCCAAAAACTCTCTCTCCTCTTCTGCAGCTCCCCCTTATATACCCTCTCCAACATCTCGAATTCTCTCGGCAAGTCTCTGATCTCCAACCTTCTGGAAAGGCGTCGCTTCAAAGTCAAGCACCACCCTGATAGATAAAGAATGAACAGTAACACTCCAGATCACAATATCTCCTTCTGTTACCCGATATTGGGTGCAGGTGGTCGCCACCACACATGGGCGGTACAATGTACGCAGAACCTCTTTGTTATTGCCGCTGCTATATCACCTTACACTGCTCTCGGATTACTGCGGCGTGCAGGTTGTTATCGTGGACTAATACGATCCATGCAGTATACAAGGAGGTCTTTTAGCGCTGCCGCCACTGTATTGTATCTCGCTGCTCTGCCAGACAACCACGGCGCCAAGGAGTGGGTGGGAAGGGGGGTGTCCTAGCTCCGCCACCACTGTATCGTACTACACCGCCCTGCCAGACAGTCGTGACTCGCAACACTGCCCCCTCAAGTCTGTTCGTCCTAAGCAGACACAACACTCTGGTCCATCATAGAGAGCCAGTCGGTCAATGTGCACAACCTTGGATTTTCTTGTCCGAGAGCCCTTGCGAACAGTCCGGAAGACCAAATCATTTATCTTCTTAACAATCTGGTATGAGCCTTCCCAGCATTTCTGTAGTTTCTGACTATCTTTCCCGTCGCTGTGGGTTACACAGCCACGCCAGCTGTCCTTCTTGAAATGTCTTTTCAGGCCCCCTCCGATCATACCTCATTTTCATCCGGTCATGGACTGTGCCCAATTTGCAACGCAGTTCATCAGCGTACACCATCGGTGAAGCAGGCCTGCTGGCCTCCCAAACAGTAGATCACTTGGAAGACGAAGCTCTCGCCCTAACAGCATCTTCGAAGGTGTTACCCTTGTGGCTTCATGGACAGCTGTTCGATATGCAAGAAGAAACAGGGGCACCTTGGAGTCCCAGTCCTTTTGATTGTCGGCTACAAAAATGGACAGATACTGTTCTAAGGTACGATTTAGCCGCTCGACCATCCCATCCGACTGAGGATGCAAAGGAGTAGTCCGTGTCTTCTTCATTCCCAGAATTTTGGTCACTTCCTGGAATAACTTGGCTTCAAAAGTTGCGGCCCTGGTCGGAAAGTTCGAGTGGCACTCCGAACCTTGAGAAAACATGCTCCACCAAAGCATTGGCCACTGTGCTAGCCTCTTGGTTAGGTATTGGTATGACTTCAGGCCACTTAATGAAGTAGTCTTGTGCCACCAATAGGTGCTGAATCTTCCTCTCAGTCACTGGCAAGGGTCCCAAAATATCTACTGCCATCCTCTCGAACGGGGCTCCGACAATGTACTTCTGAAGATGACCACGCCCTCTAGTTCTTGGTCCCTTTCTTGCTGTACAAGCAATACATGTTAGGCACCACCAATTCTCGACATCATCCCTGCAATGTAGCCAATAATATCACAATCTAACTTTGTTGAGAGTCTTATTTACTCCAAAATGTCTTCCAGCTGCTGAACGATGAAGTTCCTTCAGCACCTCTGGAACTCTAATTTCTGGGAGAACCAGCTGTATGCATGTTTGTTTGCCATCTGCACTTTCCCAGTTCTGGTACAGGACACCATTTCTCAGCGATAGAGAATCCCATTGTGCCCAGTATGCCTTAGTTGTAGTACTTTGATCAGATAACTCTGCCCACTCTGGGCCCTGGCATTTTTCCTTCCATTCTAGTATTGGCCCAAGAGCCGGGTCCTTTCTCTTATCTTCGCCAATCTTTTCATCGCTCCAGGGAGAAGGTTCATTGCCAGTTGTGAACTCTTGAATTCTTGTTCTCCGAGCAGTTGGTGTCTTCCCAGTCTTCCCGTGTGTGTGTGTGCCTATCTATCTGCACAACACTAGTACCTCACTTCCTCAGCCTGCTTCTTCCAAGCATGTCCTGGAGAGATAATGATAATGTGCCAGGACATCTGCAAGCTTGGCTTTTTTATTTGACACTTCTCTTCTCGAAAAAAAAAACCAGTGTCATCCTTCTTTCTTTCCTTCCCCAAGGACAGATCCCTGTTCACTAGAGAGTGAGATATGTCAAAATTAACTTATAATGCTACCACAGGGCACCCAAGAACTTTCGTTTCTGCCACGTTAAATTGTTGAGCAGCATATTTTGTAACCAGCAGTTTAAACCTACCTATGTAAATGCTAGTAAACTTCTGGCCATCAGACAAGTTTTTAACCAGCGTATTAATGTAAACACTGAGTAACATTTTGAACAGGAAGGAAAAAAATTAATGTTTTAGCAGTGTCTGTTACTGCAAAGTAAGGGTTGAGGAAGCGGGGAAGGGGGGGGGGAAGAGGAAAAGGGATGTTGAAACCTAACATACTCTCTCATCCTCTCACTTTTGACACCTGTCAGGCCGTCAGTTTATGATTACAACTCTGCCTCCTCCCCCCTCCCCCAACCCCAGCCTTTTTGCTTCACATATTTTTTTTCTTATTTTCCTTGTATACTACGCACCCCTGAGTTTTTATCAGTGGTTTTGGAATAAAAGTGTGCACTATACACAAGTAAATACAGTACTAAAGATAGCATGTCTTCTCATGTGAGTACTGTGTTCAGAATACTGTATGTATTTGCCTGTGTGATGTAGGATAACGATCAGGACATTTACAAGAGAGACTTCTCAGCAGCAACTTTGGAGGACCACTTCGACAAGACCATCTTGCCAAAGGTGATGCAGGTGAAGAACTTTGGCCGCAGCGGCCGCACCAAGTACACCCACTTGGTGGACCAGGATTCTACTCAGTTCGATTCGCCCTGGATTTCAGAGACAGCCCAGAACCTTAAATTCCACAATAACCAAGCAGCGGGCATGAAACAAGTGTTTGACCGGCCATCAGTTCGCAAGGAGCGCAAGTAGCTTCTTCAATGTGTCTGTATGTGTGTTCCTTGTGTCTGTGCATGTACAGTGTACATTGGTACGTTCTCAGTGCTAATGTATTCGTGTTTTCAGAACTGGAAAAACTGTTCTGTTTTTATTGAATCGGTGATATGTACACATAATCATGAGAGTAACTTTATTTGAATCAGCCAAATTAAATTTTTTGCTATCCATTAAAACTTATTTATTTTATGTTGCTAAACCGGTCATATGAATACGTTGTACAAGCATGAATACAAACAAATGTCACAGAGGTACTTAAAATAATGAAGAAAAGGGATCATTTGGTTATTGTTTTTATTGTTGATAGCTGGGACAAAGAATTTGTGTCACAATCTTAGCTCTACTAGAACTGAAACAATAGCCTAGTAATGCAAAGTATTACATTAAGCAGGAATATTGTAAACTTCCTCATTTTCACTTTGAAATATTTATGGACAGGTCAAGATTCTAAAGGACCGAATTCAGACGTCTTTCAATGGTTATCCACTCACTGAATGCCTGTTCTATGAAAACTACTCAGCAGAGACATATTTTGGTTCTTGGTTGACCACTGGATATGGCATTCAAACTAGTTGAAAGTGATTGACCTTTGAAACTCACTCGAAAGCCTATTCAGTTTAAAGTAAACAACAGAACTTACATTTTTTTTTATACATCATTGTTCATATACGAAGGTTTCACATGTGCTTGTAACTTCTATAAAATATTCTTGCCACTTGCCAGAACCGTAATTTTTTAACAATCTGTGGGTTAAAAATTGTTTTGCCCGTTAAGGATTACATTGGTGTCGTGCATTGTTGTATACAGTAATGGTAGATGATTTGGAAGATAGAAATCATGTTGGAGAGATTTGGAAAATTAAATTTCTTTTCTGAAAATATGTATCCAAATTTCAGCAGACTCGTTTCATTTAATCATTTGTATTGGGATGAAGAATTCCGTTCATCATTTTATTCCGATTTCTACTTTTTAAATTGTTTACAAACATATTATTTTATTGATTTTTAATGTCAGAAACTACAGTCAACTCTCGATTATACGACCCCGGAATAACGACCCTTTCGAAGTAACTACCCTTTTTCCAGGATTCAAAGAAAATAGTAGAAAAAGGTGTTGCGTTTATTGTGGCTGCAAATGGTTGCAGTTATTTCTCGAAAACTGTATTGCCGCACACGTTGTGTGTGTTCTAAAAGTATACATTGCCGTCCCTTCCTCCTGCGCGACGCGATGGCCAGCCAGCCGGCCCGAATGCCCCTTCCCGTCCCCCGGCCGGTCGGCGACCCACCCGCTTCTTTCCCTCACCGGCGAACCACTCCAGTAAGGCTGTTTGCTCTCCCCTTTTTCATCATGTGCGTGACGTAACTTTTTTTGCCACTGACTTCTCGTACCCTTGGATACATACGGTAGTCTGTCTTTGTCGTGTGATATTACGACTACACGTTTTTTTTATTTAATCTTTATTATGTTGTCCGTTTTGTTAACTAAGTGCTATTAAATATAATTACCATCATGTCATTTAGTTATGTATACACAGTAATGTTTATAAAGCATTATTCTTTTAACAAGTGAAAACAGGACAGTTCATGATTGACACTACCAAACGTCGGGTCGGGTGCATATCTGAGATATGCGTGGCATAGGTCAGTACGACTCGTGACAACAGCACATCTGGTGTGTCACTAGCCCACACGTGCGCTCGCGCCCACACGCACGCAATCGCTCGACCGTACATAACAGCTGTGGATACACTTGTATATGTAGGTAAAAAGAAAATGTGAAACAGCATTGTGTAGGCTTAAAGTTGTTTTGTGAATGTGTTATCCAAGTTTATAAACAATGATCAACATCTTGATGTTTGTAATTGTTACTGTTAGTAAACAAATTGAAACTGAGTATCTAATCCCTCTCCATGCACATTGATGAAGTGTGTAAATAATGTGTGCAGAGAGTAGAATCATTATACAAGCAGATTATTTTCTTGCGGCTGGCCGAGCTAGAGAAGTAAAAGAACTGCAAAACAAAGGGAGTAGTGTTATCATTACGTCACATCTGCTGAGCGAGTGTCAGGAGCTGTGACTAGGTAGTAGTCAAAAGTGGCACAAGTGATGCAGAAGCCACATTGTGTATATTGTTTTTTAACTAACCACTTTCCAGATACATCCTTGCACCCACAAATTATCTTACACGTGTGTGTGGTTGCTCGCTGCCAGCACAAGGTCCCAGGAGGCAAACTGCTTTATCAAAAACGTATGTTGTGTCAACTAGAATTACCGTTGCCGGCAAAGTTTGTGCATATTGAAATCCTTTTACTATTTCAATCAACTACATTGTGATAGTACCGTGTAAATAGTTTCGAAATGCTGACATTGCTGACACTTAATTTATTTTGCCGACTATATTTGTGTTTCATTATCATGAATTTGGGCTTGATGCTGAGCTACAAAAGGTTGTATATGCACATCCAGAGTATCATTTATTAAAAATACGTCATTCTATTTGAAAAATATTACTATTTCAATAAACTTTATTGCGGCTTTCTTGCAAATAACTTCCAAAAACTGTTGTTTCGGGCGCAAGAATCTATATGGCCGGTTACGTTTTTGCGTAATTTCGAGCCAAAGGAAGGTTATATATCTGCTTCCAGTATATCTATTTATTCAAAATACTTAACTCTATTTAAAAATACTACTATTTTAATAAACTTTGTAGTGGTATTCTTGCAAATAACTTCCAAAAAAGTCATTGCGGCCGCAACAGTCTATATTGCAGGCGACGTTTTTGCTTAATTTTGAGCCAAAGAGAGGCCTTATATCCGCTTCCAGTGTATCTATTTATTCAAAATTCTTCTTTCTACTGAAAAATATTACTATTTCAATAAACTTTCTTGCGGTATTCTTGTAAATAACTTCCAAAATTGGTCGTTGCTGGTGCAAGAATCTATATTGCCGGCAACGTTTTTGCTTAATTTTGAGCCAAAGAAAGGTCATATATCCGCCTCCAGCTGGTATAAACATTAAATAACACCTCAATCACACTTTAAAATATGCTGCCCACCCTTGGTTGCTTCCTGGCCGCTAAGTTAACCAATTACCGCCCGCCATCTTGCAGTACCAGTCTAAACATCAAATAACACCTCAATCACACATTGAAATCTGCCACCTACTCTAGTTTGCTTCCTAGCCGCTAAGTTAACCAATTACCGCCCGCCATCTTACAATACCGGTCTACTCTTTGCTCGAGTAAGCCACCTTTGTGGTGTGTGTCATCCTTTTGTGTGTCACTGTCAAGCCCCACAGTACAATGTGAGTACTTGTGTTTCTCTAAATTGTAAAATGTGATTAGTTGCCTAGCAGCCTTTGGGTCTCTCTATAGTTCATCTCATTAATAATTCACATTTATTTCTTTGACTGTCTAGGAATTTACTTAATTTCAACATTCTGGTTATATAACAAACCCTTCACTTTGTTTAAGAGAAAAGCAATTATAAAAATCTTTTATTCTCAAGTATGTCTTAGAATAATGTTTCTTGGTTTCAGTCAACGTTCAAGCAGACGTATGATTCTGTAGCAGGCAGCTGATTGAGAGCAATACAGTGTTGCAGCGGAAGAGTAATAGATTCCGATACTTATATGACGCTATCAAGTTTCCTGCTCATTTTGACCCAATCAACCCTGGTATCTATACTTGTTAGGTATTATTGTAAAAGCCAATTCTCATGATCCTGCTTAAATAAATTATGATTTCATAAATATAACCTATCACTTCCCGTTAAACAGACATGAACACAACTTTAATGCAATCTTTGAGTTGCAGGTACATAATTTAGCCGTATTCTGTAGTAGCAAGGACACTGCTGCAGTGAGGATCAAACTCGATACTGTAATGTCTTGGAAAAACGGGACTTTATTGTATCCTGAAACTCAGGTAAACTTGAACAGAGTAACATCTAGCCATTCTGTTACTGTACTCCTGAGTCACCCTCGGCTTTGTGGGAAGGTTGTCTTTCTTGCATCTTAAAGAAGGGATATAACAGCCAGCAGTGTATCCTTCCCAAGAACAGCAAATCACAGCCATCAGGTAAGTGTTCCAAAGTGCATTGCTTTGTACAAATCTTGGGAAGTCCAGTTGTGCCTTGAACCAGCCATGTGTAAACGTTACCCAGTGCCAGTCCCAGATTAGGGTTGTTTGATATTGTGATATATTGCACGCAATGCAAAACATTTTCATAAAATTGTGCACAATATTTTGCAATGTATATCGCTGCACAATATTTTGTGATTTATATTGAAGCATGATTTTTGCGAATTTTATAGATTTACGATTTTCATTGTAGCGCAATTTTTGAAATTTTTATAGCAGTGTGATTTTCCAAATCTGTATCGCTGCACATTTTCTCGTTATTTTATCGTAGTGGTATTTTTAGTGATAACATGATAGCCTGCATTACAAGGGTAATCTTCCTACTGTATTTACTCGCATAATGGCCGCCATCGCATAATGGCCGCACCATTATTTTGAAAGGCCTAGAGCAGTATTTTAAAAACTCCGAATAATGGCCGCACCCCATCTTTTTCAACATGGGATACAATACAGTAAAACTCTGTTAAGACATTTACCAAGGGATCAGGTTTTGCTATGGACTTCGGCGAGAAAACATCTTAGCCAGAATGGCAAAAATGTGATCAAAACGCGACCGTTGCAAACATTCGTCGATCAGAAGCGCAGCGTGCCTGCACGCACGACTAGATCCTTCGATTTTTGTGCCTATAAGACGTGGCGGCAGAACCGAGCATCTAGGTACCAGACACGATGAGTCACCTTCGCTTGTTGATGCGCTGTTGCCACGATGAGTCACGCTAGCTTATTGATGCGCTGTTGCCACATTCAGTCACGCTCGCTGGTTTACGCGCTGTTGAAAGTTGAAACGATGAGTCGCGCTCGCTGGTTGATGATGCTCTGTTGATAAACGTAACGGCGTCTGGAGAGTTGTGACGTTTTAAGCGTATCAGATTTGTTTATAAACTACTTCACGGGAAATAATGGCGTACATGTAATGGACAGTAAAATGTAAACGTCTTATGCAGGATAATTTTAAACGATTTTTCATTGAGAGACGCACATGAATGGATTAACAAAATTTTATAGTCTCTTAATTTTTCCATGTTTACTGTACTGTACACCGACAAAATCTTTTTCTTTATTTTTGGAGAAATGGTCACGCTATGGACGAGTAAATATAGAAAAAAATGTACATTTGTTATATTCTACACCATACAAAATTTAGAAGGTAATTTTTTTTTGAAAACCCTCATAATGGCCGCACCCCATTTTTTAGGCCTAAAATTTGGTCAAAAATATGCGGCGATTACGCGAGTAAATACGGTATTTTAACTTAACATTAAGGTTCAAACGATTTAACTCAGAATTACGCAGCCATGGGACTAAAAGCTGATAAGTTGTATCCACATTTTATTATTTTATTATCACGGTATGTTCTAATCTGTTTTGTAGCAGTGTCCACCAAGAGGAGGAGATATGGAGGAGATGTGGGAACAAAAGCAAATTTTTGTGTACTGTCTCATGGAGTGTGAGGCATGGGCCAGTGACTGTAAGACAGTGGGAATGAGAACCATGCAGGACAAAGTGTTCAGTGTTTGTTGTTTTTCCACCACCAGTGTGCCTCACCTTCCGTTTGGTCCCCCTGGCCAATCCACTGCTGCAGTCTATAAATTGCCTGTGAGAAAGTTGCTATTCCAGAAGCAGCGATACTCTACTTAAACACAGTTCCTGGCCCACTTTGTTTCTTACCAAACGGCACAGCAAAGATTTTACTGTACTTATTACACGTTTTCCAATAAAAATTATCGCAGCGTGACATGGCCTGCTAAGTTAGTGTCAGAATATTTGTTTCGTAATGAGACATTTTATTGCCACATGAGGTTAGAGAAAGCAAATAGCTGCCAAGGTCAAACTCTTCTGTAGTGGATTCACAATTGTGTGACATAAATTATGTGAAAAACATAATATGACCACCAATCTGTGACGTTAATGTGACAAAAATTGTGGATGTGACACAAATTCCAAATGGAAAATATATTGTTTTGAATTGTTACAGAATTTAACTTTACTCCCAAATGTTGGTGAATTTAGTAAGTTGGTAGTAAATTGTGTTTTATTTTTTTAAGAGACGCTTGTATCAAGTAAATAATCACCTTTTTAAGCAAATGTGTATTTTTTACTTGATTTCCACTTGTGAAAATGCCAAAAATATATTACAATTAAATGGAAAAGTAGTAAAATAATGGCTTCTTACAAGAGTATAGTACTTAGTAACAAGAAATTATTTACATGTAATGTTTTGTAAGCATTTTCCCGTGGCACCCAAAGTATAGTGTTTGCAATACAGAGAATTTGTAATTTTTCACCTTGTCCTTCGCGCTATTGTGATTCCTACCTTTTACAACAGATTTAGGTCGCTGTATTGCACACTGTTGCCATGCATTACTCTGCCACTTTGGGACTGTTTCCAAAGGCAGTAGACTTACAATTTCATATAAAAATGTATCATCCACATACATTTAATATTGATATATAACTTTCCAGTAGTTTATTAATTCAAAAACTTTTCCTGCCAATGTTTTTTCTTTTGGACAAGTGAAATGGAACAGGTTTTGGTAAATACAGTAAGTCCCCGATTTACGTCGTACCGATTTACATCGTTTCGGATTAACGTCGCTAATGTTTGAGTACCTATGTAAGTAGTCGCCGATTCAGAATAACTCGTTTAAGAGGATTCCTCGACTGGCACATGGACGACGTTGCAGCGTGTCATGCGCATACATTTTCACGCAAAACCGCTTAAGTTATTCATATTATGTTTACCTACGAAAAGTACACACACTTGAAAACATGCTTCTATTTTTTCAAAAATGCTGCATGCTTGTTAGAAACATGATATTCGAGCCTCTCAAAGTGGCTAAAAACTGGTTTTTTAGACTGTTGTAACTCCGAAAATATTACCTGAATTCGGCAAAACGAGAGAAGCATGCGTTGGTCTTTACTTCAAACTATTAAAAAATAAAATATTGGGGCAACCGCTTAAGTCCCATAGTAAAAAGACTACAAGGAAAACCTTGCACGCTAGTTTGTTGTGCTGCGAATAGAGGCGATATTCTTCTCGTCAAGCATGGAACACTGGCTCTTATCGCTACGCTGTTCCCACGCGTCAAAGGTGGAAATTTGACACTGCGAAGGACTCCTCTTAAGATTCGCGTGCTTTTTATTTTTATTAAAACACTGTACATAAATCGTCATATGTACAGCAGTTTTGCGTTTTATTTGAGCTACGTAGCGTAAGCTACACGCGTCTCTTCCTATATTATCATACGCTGCGACAAAGGCTTTCTGCCCTCCGCACAGTGATGCAATACTAATCGCCTACCCACATCGCTAGTGTGACAAAGCCTTATCTCCTTCTAAAGATGATGTAGCAGGTTCCAGTTCCCCTCTCCAAATAGCCCATGGCCCTCCTTCAGTCGCTGTGATGACATTGCGTTGGGCAGTTAGGCAGGGATTGCGATGCCTTCACGTTTACTTTATGTAATTTTAACTTTCATGTAAGCAGGAAACATCTTGACAAGCACATTTTAACGGGCCCTATAAAGATTGCCCCACTTTATACTTACGTTCACATTCACGTAGCGAAAAGCTTGCCTATGTCAAGCTTTTAAGTTAAAGTGATATGTGACGTTACACCATGTGATCGCCTGGGCCAATCACATTTCGGAGGATCTTCTATTGTGTCATGTTATCTTCGACTAATAATTTCAAGGCACTCTCACGTTTTTCAATGCCTACTTGCAGCTTACGTGAAGGATCGTAATAACGCACCTCAATTGATTACGTATTACGTATACATAAACATGATAAAGTTGTAAGAGATACATGAACGAAGTCCTCGTAATCCCGGCCTTATGAACGTGCCACTGTTTCAGTTTACATTACTGCGCTTTAAACGTGCCTCAGTGCGGTATCAGCTCACTTCAATTAATGCTTTTTACTTTACGAAATGGCTTTGAAATAGTTAAGTTTATCTTCGAAGTTAGTTATTTTAAAAAATAGAATAGCACACTTGTCTCGTTAGACACGAAAATTGAAATTTGGCGACGTTTTGATTCAGGCGAGAGGGCAGTTGACATTAGTAAAACGTTAGCACTACCGCCTACCACAGTTCGTATAATTCGAGCAAATGCGGACAGAATTGGAGGACATTAAGCATAAAAGAACCAGCCCACAAGTTAATCAATTTGGAGATAATCACGCCACGTTGAAGAAGAAGGTCCGAAGTATGTCTTGGTAAAAGAAAAAGTACTAAATTACACAATGTAACGAAAAATAAGAACCCAGAAATAATGGTCAATACAAGGCTTGGATACACACAGAAATTTTTGACCTTGAATATCTCAGTTCCAGTTAACTGTGTGTTGGTATCCTTTCTGCTTAATGTCGTCGCCCAATTAAAAGTAGTTTGCTTAACATGCCATATATCAGTGCTACAAAAACTAGTTATTCACATCATGATGAAATGTAGAAGATGCTTGCTGTGTGGATCGAAACAAAGAACCCTCACAATTGTCCTGTAAATGCTTTGACCGTAAATTTTAAGTGTTCACTGCCAGCCACGGATGGTTTCAGATATTTAAGGCGAGGTATAGTTTCCACAACATAAAAATGACAGGTGAGGCAGCAAGTTCCGCCACCAGTGCAGCAAAGGAATTTATTCCAAAACTTGAGAGGATTATTGAAGAAGGTGGCTACACGCCCAAGCAAGATTTCAATGTATATGAAACCGGACTTTCTGGGGGAAAAAAATGCCTGCAAGAACCTATATCGCCAAAGAAGAAAGAACTGCACCTGGTTTCAAAGCTGCAAAGGACTTGCGCCAAGTGCGCTCTAAGTGCGGGGTTTGGGGGCACCTGGCTGTAAATTAGTGACCATGATAGCCAATCTGCGGATAGTGTTGCCAAGAAGTGTGCGACGTATCCTGTGTTCTGTGCAAAATCCCTTCCCTCCCTCCTTGCGCGTGCGCTGTAGGGCCGCAGCCAAGGCGCCCACATCGCTGCAATTTTTCTTTCTGTTCCTACGACGCAGCGGATAGGAGAGGTTGAGGTAGGTAAGCGTGCTCCTGTTTGTCTTAATGGGGCTTCACCCCGGGTGGTAAAGGCCGTTGGCGGCGGCAATGAGTTTGTGATAGTGATGCATTAAGATTTCTTTTTTTTCTAAAAACCCTTTCGACACCGCCGTCTAAATTACTCTTTGGTGGTTGGATATTGAATTTGACTTAGTAAGACTTTGGGTTACATTTTAAGGAGCCCGCGCGCCTACATTTGCCTTTCGGTTTATTTAAATGTAAAGTGTCCAATGTTTAAAGAAATTAGAGCATCTTAAAGATATGTCTTGTTTTGGAATTTTAAAGCTTTGTATGCTCAGGAGTATTCAGTTAAGAAGTGCTTGGTAAGAGATTGACGTTGCTAGGTTTGCTGCAGTGTAAATGTCGTAGGAACCAGCATGTTTGGGCACTTAAAGAGTTTGTGAGCGCAAAACGCTGGAAATTGTCCCATTGTAACTCAGTTTTGAAGTATTTCACGGCTAGTCATTTGTAAGATCATCCAGAGCCAAACATGTAGAAAATACGCAGGGCAAATTGAACTGGGACGTCTTACACTTCTACGTAACAGTGCGTTATTTGTATTTCCACAGGCTTGAGAATGAATTATATTGTCACTTAGCATTGTATTATTTGTATTTGAATTATATTCTCACTTAAGATATTTATACATGTTCATGCGGTAGAGCTCGCGCGAGCACCGACGTGGTTGTACACGTTTTATGTCTTTATACTTGAATTGTATTTATTGGAGGTAATGAACGTAACTATGTAACTTATGCGTAGTTTCTCACGCGTGTGCGTGCCGTCATAATTTCATGCTTGTGTTGTAGATATTCTCACTTAAGATATTTATACATGTTCATGCGGTAGAGCTCGCGCGAGCACCGACGTGGTTGTACACGTTTTATGTCTTTATACTTGAATTGTATTTATTGGAGGTAATGAACGTAACTATGTAACTTATGCGTAGTTTCTCACGCGTGTGCGTGCCGTCATAATTTCATGCTTGTGTTGTAGAGCAATTGACTTGCTAAATGTTGTTCAGTGTCTCGTGGTTGCCTGTGTTGTAATTGCTTTTAATCGCGAATTTACTCTTTGTAGTGTTTTGTCTAACTTGTTGTTCTTAAAAAGAAAGAAAATCAGAACAGCTAATAAACCTAGCAATTTGTATATGTGTTTTGTTTGTTTGACCTATTCATAATAATTAACGGGTCAGACTGTGTGACTGTCTTACTGGCTGCAAACGCAGCTGGCGATTGCAACGGAAAAAAATTGATAATATTGCACGCCGGCATGTCTGTGCGCGTGCGTTTCCGGCTAACTACGCCGTGAGCGGCAGGCTTGACTCATTTTGCGTCGTTTCTATTTGTCGCGGATTTCAGAAACGTAACCCCGATGTAAACCAAGTACTTACTGTAGTCAACATCTAGGTCTTAAGTGCTGGTGGGGGCGACATATGAAGCAGCGCTGGAATGAAGAACAAGGAGGAAACGGGAGACCCAGAGAAAACCCACCAACAAGCAGCATTGTCCAGAACAATTCTCACATGCAAAAATCTGAGGACCAACACTACCAGGAAGGAATCTAACCTGGATCACCTTTGTAGGAGGCAGCTACTCTAGCCACCGTGCAAACTGTACTTTTGACGTGAAAATTATACCATGAACATTCACGATACCGATGCTCCAATTTTTTGATAAACTTGGAAAACATTTTCTCCGTGAAATGTAAGTCCAATCACTGCCTTTGTTGTACACTGTGATAGTTAATTTTGTTGTTTTAAACGGTGGAGAGTCTAAATAATATCTGGGCTTCATAACAGGTAGGCAATTTTTAACCGACATTGTTTACTTACGATGCTGCATGCTTGCCAGCTGATGGGTTTACTGATAGCTGGAATCTTTTTTCTTGTCCTTGACGCACCTGTAACTCAATGCATGGCTGTTAAAATATATATATACAAGAAAGCCAGCTGCCCTGTTTGATATTTCCCTATTGCTTGTTTTTATTGTTGGTAACACTGCTGAATATTGAGTGTGTGTGCTGCGCAAGGATGTGTGACTGACTCTAAAGTCTAGATCAGCCGTAAGATAGGGTGGCAACAGCGCTAGTTGTAGCCTGCGTGACACGTGCACAAGCAAGCCTACAATAGACGTACATACTAGAATATGGCCACTCCACAAGTTACCTGGCAACATCATATGCATGACTCGTCTAGTCTGCATTCTTACTGCCTTCCCACTACCCCTATCCGGCCTTACTAGCTGTGACTCATCCCTCAGCAACATGCACAGCAGGGGGTGAGGGGAAAGGAAGGTAGCTGATTCGCGCTACCAACTGCCTGCTGCTGTAGCTGAGTAAACAAACCAGACAAGCAGAAAGGGGGCGGTTGGGGGTGGTGTATCTACATCAGGCACATCCACAAACCCGCTTTACATGATGTCACCATACACGTTTCTTCTGATAAAATCACAGTTTTTCATTTAAAATTTATTGCTATTTTTTGTTAGTTCCTCAAAAAGACCTCGTTATAACCGATGTCTCGCTACTACGGGATTCTACTGTACATATTCTGAGGATGATGAACTTATTAATTCACCCATGCATTCCAAATCATAAAACCTGAAGCATCAGATATTCAACATGGTGTGTATTGGTCAATCTTGTGGCTGAAAAGAAGAAACTTTCATCAGCTCACTCATACACGTTGTGGGTTTGTTCCATTATCTATAACTCAGTCCAAATGGCACACAAAAACACTTCTCCAATTACAGTGTTTGCATTTTGTCACACTGTGACGGTCACTTAAGAAACACAAGACATCCATCATGGTGTGTACTTTACCATAGCATTCTACGAATCAAGTTGTCCAGGTCATCCTCAAGGAAGTAATCCCACTCTTCTACAGTTTTCAGGGGCAGGTTGTGGGTGGGTGTGGATTCCGAGTAACTGCATGCTTAAGCATGTCCCATGCATGTTGGATTCAGTTCTAGATTGTGATGTCACAGGCTATTGCATTCAGACAATGTCGGACTCTTGAATGAAGGTTTGCACCACCCCTGCTCAATGAGGTCTTCCATTGTCATTCACAATAACTATTCATCACTAATTTCTTTAAGGAATTAACTTGAATATGGTCGGAGCAACTCAAGTAACACTTAAATGACACACAAGCAGTATCTACATTTCCAGCATTATCCCACACCAAAACAAGGCTGATCCTCTCTGGAATCTGCACACTTATCTGTAACTATGCAGCATGGTAAGAACTCAATCACATCTCCAGACCCATGAAACAACTGCCAGGGTGAAGGGCAATCCTAGTTTTGTCTGTAAACAGAATGAAATGCCACTCAATGCAACCACATTTGCAGTGTGCTTGGATCCAACTGTGTAGCTGCCAAGTTGGGGAACACAATAGAGGGACCTTCACGTGCAAATAATTTCTAATGATCCAAGTAGATTACTTTCATTCCTGCCCTGAAACACATCTTCAAGTCATCCAGAAGCAATGTAACAGTCACCATGGGCCATTGTGTGGCGTTTACGAGACAAAACGGTCTTGCAATGCTGTCGTGGAGCGTGGATAATCTGTCCTTGGGCGAGCTCATTGCATATTTTTTGCTGGTTTTTCCTCCACATTTGTGATGTGTTACTTTGGTTGACTCCAAAAGTTTGCAACAGTTGTCTGCATACATCTGGCTTGGATGAGTGTGACAACGCATGCTAGATTACCTAGACATGTTTATGTGATTGACAACATGTGCAGACTATGGCCAAGTGGGGCATGAGCTGTCCACACTTCTATCACAACCACTAGACAAGGGCAGACACAATTGGTCAAGCACAAGCATTTGCAAACTAGGCTGAGGACCATCTCAAAGGGCAAGAGGCTGAGAGAAAAGAGGGTATTGTTGCATACCAAGAGAGAATTTCACACAAATACGCATAGAGGACGGATCTGAACAGTCAGGACGTGACATTGGCTGTTCAAGCAAGGGGTTCGACGATTGCTCACAGTGTCTTGTACTGTGATGCCACTACCTCATCGTGCCTGTTCCAATTTCACAGAGGACCACCCCAGAAGAGTATAAAACGGCAAGCAAGAGCCGCAGAAGTCACTTGCAATGAGAGAAGCAACTCGCCCTGCTCCCTCCTCTCAGCTTCATTGTCAGCTGCCATTACAGCACTTATCATAGCAAGGTTACAGCTCTACTCTATGTGGAACTACACTACAGCCCCTCAGCTAGGAAGACCAGTGACCACTGAACCCCTTCCTGAAGCGTCACACTCAACCGTGAGTGCCCTTTAGCAGCCAGCTGCACAGTCACACCAGGCTATGAGCCAGTTCTAGGGATGTCACGTAGCACATTCTCCAGACTCTCCGTGGAAACTAGTGCTCTCTGGCCCCCTTTTCTTAACACACCCTTCAGGCTAGACCGACACAGGGTGGAATATTTAGCATTAGTCAATAAACCTAACAACCCCAGCAAAACTGTTGCTTTTTCATTTCTCCTATTGTTCACTTTTCCGTTCATCCTTCCCATCCTGTATAAGGCTCCTGCATTCCAATATTTGTTCGGCTCGCCCTGGGAATTTACTTCGGTCAGCCACAAGTCTTTTACACTGTGGAGTAGACACGTAGCTTGCACACATCCTTGACTTTCATTAAATCTCTTGAGGTGGCACCTTGCCTGTACATTTCCCGGGCAATGAATGAGTTTTCTGATTTTTATTGTTAAATTGGTGCACAGACAAAGGACGTGCAGAGGCGAACTTCCAAATCTCCTTTACAAATCAGCTAGGGGATACCAGCTCTTTGCATCCTTCTCAACAATACAAACAATCCACAGTCTATAGATATCTTATCAGGCTATGCTTAAACAGAGCAGGACGAAGCAGAAGGCCAGGCAGAGTTTGCCAAGTTGGTTAAAAGGGCTCTCGAAGTCAAGGGACCTGAGAGTGGGGCTTACTGGATACAGAATGAGATGGCTGCCACTGCCAGATATGGCACTCTCCTCAACAACCATGCAATGGACGACTTGAAAAGAGGCGGAGCTTCAGTCAGGTGTGGGATACAATTCCTATCTCCATGGATACCGCAGCCGAACATAACCTTCATTTAGCTGTTTGGCTTCACATGTCCCAGATGAGATGTACGTCAAGAAAATTGATTATTTGTTTGGAATTTGCCGCTTTTTCAGGAAAACATTAATCTTATGTATTTGCATTCCTTAACCATGAAGTTGAAACTAATATTTTTTACCCTTACGTGCAAATTTATGAATGCGCAACATTTTTGCTTTCTGCAATTACCATCTAACAAATCAACATGTTTGTAAACAAGCTTTGTTTCCCACAATATTTCCCCTGTGGTGGGACGTCAGGGGGCGTGTACTTCAAGTCGTCCATTGTATGGCTAGTCTTACAATTTGCCAACGTGACCTTCACCCTTCTTTCCCCAATGATTACCACAGATCCTGTCTCAACCCTCCCCTCAACTTCTTCCTAACTTCCAACGCATCTCCTAATCTCTGCACCATCATTACTTGCCATCTATTATGTTAACTGAAATTAACTTTTTACAAATGTTGTTTTGCACATTTTGGTTTTTTATTGTTAATTGACAGAGTATAGGTTGCAGTACATCCTTGAACATACAATAAAATGAAAGCTATCTCTTTGTGTAAGATTATATTTTATTAAAGTTTACATTACTTATGAAAAATTGGTTCTTTTTAACTGTCCAACTGCAACACCAATTACAATGGAATGCCCGAGGAATTAAATGAAAAATGATGATGGACAGCTCTTGATAAATTTAATCAAATAGCAGCAGAATTTCCCAATTGTTTTCTTACCAAATTTCAACATACCCTACAAGAACTACCGGTACTCAAAACTAAAAAATTTCCTTATTGTCTATTTACAGGTGATTTGGATATGTTAGGCTAGTGAGCTTAAGTACAAATTATCCTGTTTTATAAGTCACAAGACAATTATTTTACAAAACCAACTGTACAAACACAAATGATAAATGTAATTTTTATTACAATTGAAGGTTACAATAGTCAGAAATGCAAACATAAATGACATAAGAAAAGGAGTTATCCTTGTGATAACTTACCCAGGATAACACAATATACACACGAAAACTAAATGCAACACTGTAATACGTTACTGTCTTAAAAGATTTAGGGCCGTATCTACAGACCTCTTTCGAATGACAACCAACTGCTCACCAATGCTTTCTCTATGGGGACAGCAGTTGATTGTCATTTGAAAGAGGTCTATAAAATCGGCCCTTAGTATTCCACTCGTCTACTAATAAAGGTAATCAAAAATGGCCTAAAATGGTGATAGAGGGAGGCACATCATTTGAGTTTGCATGGGGATTCGTAAGAATCTGACATTCTGAAATTCAAGTTTTATACCAAATTATTCCTCTTGTAAAATGGTATCTTTAATTCCAAATATCTTAAATGCTAAATATACACACCACAAAAGTTTTAAAAAATGTTGAAAAATCACTCGCAGTTGATTTACACAACAGTACAACTTTTCAGCTTTTGCAACACTTGCAAAATTTCAATCTCGCATTTCTCCTTCTTCGTCCTCTTCTTCCATGCCACGTATGTAAAGCACATTATTGCATCTAATGAGACACTCGCCCAGGTTGCCTGTCGGCTGGGAGTCTATGTATTCCTCTGTGTTGGCCAGCTGCAGGTTCATGTAGCCATCCACAGAAATCAGGTAGCCCTTATATTCATGCCCCCACTTCAGTTTTACTATTACAGGCTTCCCCACCAGCCCGTTCAGGAACGGCTTCGGGTTGATGGGCATAGTCGCCATGATGGATGCCTGCCGACAGATAAAAGCAAGTACAGAAGTGTACACGTCTGCTTTAGCAAGGACAAACCAACTTCATGCATCTCAATCATAGGCCATGTTGCTATTAAAAATTTTGTAAGTCTATGAATAGTAGGTTTATCTGAAATGATGTTTATTGGTTGGTCTGATTTATGAAATTCGTAACACTACATCGAAGTCTTTCTGTTGAACAGTGGTTCAGTTTAGTTCATGTAGGATGAACAGGGTAGCCTGAGTTTGGGCCCTCTTTTGTGGGGAGGGGAGGGAGTTAGATCTTATAAGAGTCTAGAAGTGGTTTGCCCCGTTGACATCTCTGTGGCTCATATTTTAGGGGGAGGGGGTTACCCCAGTTGTCTGAGCTTAGCCTTCCCATTTAACTCCAAACCTGGCCCTCCACTGGCCATGGAGGGGTAGGGGCTCCGGTGAAGTGGGGGAGGGGAAGTGTTGCCTGGTGCTGGCCAGGCTAGAGAGGCTCACTTAAGTGTTGGAAGTGGCAGGGTGAAGAGGTGGCTGGAGTCTTTGCTACTAGAGCCTAGTGGCCCCGACAATGTTGGAGGAGGTGTTGGAGTTGGAGTCTTGCCTTTCTCTGCATGAGCAAAAGGATAGTGGCCCATTTGAGCTGAACGGTGCTGCTAGAGTTTGGAGAAATTGTAAACAAGTAGGAGAGCTAGCCTCTAGGACTTGGAAGCGGTGAGTGTGCTGCCATTGTGTCATTCAGTTATTTTGTTGGGACATTTTTGCCATCGCTTGGGAAGGATTGCCAGCTGCCTGTCCGCCAAGACGCCTTGTGAGGCCCGGAGAAATTGGGGACATATAGTTGTTGCCTGATTGGACTTGGAGTGGATTAACCCTGACTGCCATTCTCCAAGTACTGCTGGATTTGTGGGTTGTATTGATCACTGAACTGCACTGAAATTGGATGAAAGCCGTTGCTAGAGGTTTCGGTAAACAGGACGTTGAAAGTGGACAGTGTGTCATAAATGTACAGTTGCGTACATAAAATTATCAATATTGCCATGTTGCGAAATTCTCATAAGTAACAGTGTGCATTCGATTGTGCGGCAAAGTATGGTGTTTGTATAAGATGTGGATGACGAACTGAGACTTAATATGGTTATTGTAACCATAATTTTAATTGGGCTGTTATGTGAACATGCAATTCATGTAATGTAAATGAGCGGAAATATATACCTAAGAAATGTATTCGTGAGTCTCAAATTCTGAGTTTTCCCGAAGCAACACAATGCCTGATTGCTATAAGCTTAGGTCGGGAGTGATCCTGGGACTTGCCCAATGTTTAAGTGAATTAGAATTTCGGGCTTTGGCCCGTTGTGTTTGTTGTGTGGGGAGCCGAGGTTTTAAGGGGCCTTCTGCCCCATGGTCACGAGCCGGAGGGCTCACTGTAAACAAGTATTTGAAGTGATATAAAAAAATTGGAAATAAAACAGAGTTTATGGTTAAAAAATATTTTTAAATTTATTTTGGTACTCCAGACAATCAGAGGTGTAGCTAAGAAAAAAGGGGAATAGGAGTTATAACCCCCCCCCCTTGATGCTCACAACTAGTTTTAAAAAACTATTAGAAAATTAAAAGTGTTTTTACTGGTATAATATTTAATGTTTCATTACAAAAACTGCTAAAGTAACACTACTTTACTTTGAAATTCAACCCCTCTAATGGGGTAGCCAGTGTTCATTATAATCTTCTCTTGTTAAATCCTAGCTATGCCACTGCAGGCAGCAAAATCTCAATCTAACAATACTTATATTTAAAAAATAAAAAAATTTAAGCAAAATGCAACAAGTTACCGAAAAATATTTGCTAGCATAAAACAATAACACACTGCGGTTACCATTAGGCCTAATTAGTAAGTTAGAACTGAGAAAAAAAGGAAAAAAATGCAAAATAAATTTTTTAACAGCTTCGGCTGGAATGCACTTGATATGCACGTCTGAAATGTTACGTCACGTGCGCAACACCAACATATAGTTACCTTAATAGTAAAAGCTCGTAACTCCATATTATGAAGATTGGACATTTGAGCCCATTTAAACCATCATAAGGTATTTACAAAGAAATATTGTTAAAAGTAGATATAAAAATTTCATTTATAATAATGTACAAAATTATGTATTTTTTCTTAGTGTGAGGGAAAATAGTTTTTCTCTTCTTTTTTCTGAACGGATGCGAAATCAAGTTACGAGGTTTTACTATTACTGTAACAATATATAATAACTATGCTGAACTAATCTTTCTTATTATCTCTCATGCTTCACAACAAAAAAAAAATAATAATAAATAAATTCCCATGAGAAATGCAAAAAAAACGTATTTAAAATATGCTCACGAGTCCCGAGATAAAATACGCCAAGATAATCGCAATGAAATAGAGCTGAGAATATTGCAATAAAATTATGCACAGAAAAAAAAACATTAAAACCATAATGTGTAAAAGAAAGGAAAAATAACATATAAAACCAATGGGCAACTTGGAATGAGGCAGTGCTTCAGTTTGGTGTGGGATACAATTCCTACCTCCATAGATACCGCAACCGACCATAACTTTCATACAGGCATTTGGCTTCACATGTCCCGGATGAGACGCATGTAAAAAAAATTTGTTATTTGTTTGGAATTTGCCTCTTTTTCCGGTAAACACTGATCTTATGCATTTGTGTATCTTAACCATGAAAGGAAACTTCTATTTTTTTACACTTGCGTGCAAGTCCATGGGTGCATACAATTTTTTGTTTCTGCCATCACTAACCAACAAATCAGCATGTTTGTAAACAAGTTTTATTTCCCACAGTACTCTCCTCCTGCGGTGTGACATCAGAGGGGGTGTACCTCAAGTCATCCATTAAAAATAAGGGAATGTTCACAGCAATAAAATAACTCCAAGAGCATCACAAAAATTTTCAAAAGACTCGAACAAATGAAGTGACAAAAATAGTTTTGTGATATCATGGAAATAAAATAGTGCAAAGATGAATACAAAAAACATAATTAAAAATAAATTTGTGACTCGCAAGTCTACAGCAATATGTACACAGTGCTCATTATTGTTCACTAAAAATATCTGGCTCTCAAGCTTTGTTATCATTTTAGATGAGACATATTGTACTGGGTACACTACCCCTCCTATAATACCATTACTAAACCACTGGTATTTGTTGCTCCGGCTAGCTCAACTTCAAATGTTCACATTTGTTAGGTTAGGATCCGATAGTAGGGACGCGAATTATTTTAAAAAATGAACTGTTCTTGGCGACATTGTTTACTCCAAATTTGACTTTAAACAGTGACATCCTTAATCTAGACCATGTCATATTACCGGTCAGCAGGCCCACGTGACAACCACCCTATATCCTTCATCATTAAGGATGGTCTGTAATTCTTTTCATCTTCTCCTACCTGCCCCTGCCTTCTCCACCTATTCATCACCCATCTTGCCGCCCTACGTTGAACCTCCTCCAGCTCGCCCACCTCCACTCCCACATATGGGTCCCATACTGCAGCTGCGTACTCCAGCATAGGCCTAATCATAGACTTCTATGCCTTCTCCTTTACTTCCCTACACGCACCCTTCAAAACCCTTCCCATCATCCCCAAGGCCTTCCTCCCCTTAGAAACCACTCGCCGCACCTGTTTTGTCCACCCAAGGTCTCCCTGCAACATCACCCCTAAATATTTATACTCCTGGGCATCCCCTATATCCTGAGCACCCCATTTGTAAACTTTCTCCTCCCTATTCTGTTTCTTTGTGAAACACACCACTTTTGTTTTTCCCACATTTATCTTCATTTTATTTATTACTGTCCATTCCCTTATTTGGTCAATATCCTCCTGCAGACTACTCTCACTTCCTACCTCACCATACAAAATCAAGTCATCCGCAAACATTCTTAGTGCGCTGCCCACATTTACCACCACATCGTTCCCCATTATGATGAATAGCACAGGCCCTGCCACACTTCCCTGAGGCACACCTGACGTTACCTCCCCTTCATTTGACAATACCTCCCCCACTAACACCCTCTGTGTTCTCCCACTCAAAAAGTCCCAAAACCAGTCAACCACCCTCTTATCCCCAACGAGCTCATCCACATTCCTCAGCAACACCCCATGGGGCACCTTGTCAAACGCCTTTTCAAAGTCAATGAAACAGGCATCGACCTGCCTCCCTTCGTCCACTACCTGTACCAAATCCTCCAGCAACCCTGCCAGTTGGGTCTCACAGGAGAAGCCTCTCCTGAACCCATGCTGGCAGTCATGAAGCCAATCTTTCTCCCTCATCACACCTAACA
>PNEQ01111002.1:7810-56513 GCA_003012365.1 Medauroidea extradentata
CCCCCCCCCCCCCCACCCACCCAGCTGTACGTAGGCTTGTAACTGACCTATGCCGCGCAGAGCAAGAGATAGCAAACGACAGTGCACCAAAACCGGACAGCACGAGTCTGTTTTATTAATTAAAATACTTGTCAAACTAACCCTTTAATAATTAGTTAAACGTGAACATTTCAAGGACAAGGGACCTTGTCCACAGCTGGATGTAACTAGATTGTTCAAAAACGCAAAAAAAAAAAAAAAAAAATTGGGATAACACGCACAGTTGTTAATGCCAGTACATGTAGATCGGGCCATGTTAAGTTAGCAGAACTGGGTGGTCCATGCAGTGTGTGTTGCTGACATTATTGTGACATAGTGTGTCTTGGAAACCAACGTTATTTTATTTTTACTTGCGCTGATAATTGAGGTTGCCACGCAGCATCAATATTAGACTATATCGATTACTTTTAAATCATTTCCATCGATTAATACATTCAAGTACATAATCATTGTTATATTAATTTTTCATTTCCTTTCGTACTTATTCATATGATTTAAAATTTTAATATATGTATCTTCGTTCCTTTGCAACATGTAATTTGCATATCTGCTTCCAAACGACTGGTTGCTATCTCCTATCTAAATGTATTTTTCTCGAACACTCACTATTTGGTAACGGACTATTTGATTGTCACGCCGTCCTTTCTTCGTCTCGTGGTTGCATGTGACGGTGTGTGGAGTATCCCTGACCTGTCTAGCAGCATCCACTCCTGGACCAGCAGATAATCCCACCACGCACGTCGAGAGCTGGACAGCAGGTGATGCTAGCGAGGGGATCTTCGCCTGTCTGTCTCTGCTGAGCCCTTTGTGACTGCAGCCCTGTGATCACAAGCGACAGCAAACAACACGGTGTGAGACTTAACACACAGACTGGCTTCCTCCAACCCCCTCCACTAATACTCTTTTTTATTACGGTTACTCTCTTTTCGTACGCTTTTACGAACAATTGTTTGAAAATTGGTTATCAACGCAACAAATCAAGTAACTATTTGGGACGTACGCCATTGTAGCAAATTGTAGGTCACAGAAAACATAGACTGCAAGCAGATAAACAGACAAGTAAAGAACCAGAAGGGTTTTGTTGACAACTGGAAAACAAAGGAAAACAACTGGAATTCTGCACGGAATTCAGTCAATGAGTTACAAACAACAAACCAAGAAATTAAAAACGACACAAAACAACATGCAGACACAGAAAACCAACCAAGAAATGTTGTGGTCATGGAAGCCAAAAATTTAGGTGATTCCGCAAAATGTATTCACTCAGTAAGTGACGAAAGAACGAAACAACAGACAGATATAATTACAACGACAAACAGAAAAACCAAAAGGAACGAAAAAACTGCTGTTTGTAGAAGACACGGCAGTGACACAGACATCTTGAGAAAGCGAACGAACACGATTAGGCCTAAGCTAATAACCGTGGACAGCAAACCGATAAAAATGAAAACACGAACGAAGACAGTGGTTGTAAAAAGAATTTTCTTAACTCCTCAGGTGAACAATCTGAATCATGTTCTTGCACATACGATATTGTGGAGGGCAGATCATGAGAGAGAGAGAGAGAGAGAAGAGAGAGAGAAAGAGAGAGAGCAAGCAACAAATAAGTAATCTTATATTACATTATCTGTTTTGATTTTTAATAGAGTTTTACCGGTAGTCATTTATTCCGGTGATTTATGTATTCAAGTGGTTTCAGAAGTTTTGGGCAAAAATGTATAGATATGACGTGCACATGTACATTAAGTGAAGAAAGCCCGGGGAATATTCGCCCGAACGTATTAACTTAGCACATAACAAAAGTACGTATATACAATGGACACTGTTGGTTTAAAATGTTTGAGGTTTACAAGATAATGTTCGAACTTTAAATCCAGTCAAGGGCAGGCTGTGTTGCATCTGGAAACTATTTCAAATTAGGCACGTAGTCTGCAGTCTTTCACAATGTGTTGGATGGTCTGCTTTCAGACTCACGATCGCACTGAGGAGAAAAAACTGCCTGCGCAGATTACATGTCTCGTTCGTTTCCTGCTGAGTGTCTCTCATATATGACGCGGTAATTCCATGCCAGTCAGTTTCTTGGTAGATCCATGAAGTTTCTATATTCCTCAGAGCTATTATCCTTCCATATCTTTGACCACTTATTGCTAGTGTCAAATGGCTTAATTGTAGAGATTTCGCTGTAAAGATGGGTGACAGGCGAGATCTTAAGTAGAGGTTCGTCAGAATGAACATGATGCTGAAGAGATAATTTAGTCTGCCTAAGTCAGGTGGTGCAGTATAACTTAGAGGCCAGAACCAGCACAGAGAAGTGGATTTGAGGCATCTTGCCGGAGATAAACTACTTTATATAACCACCACGTTCACAACAGGCTACTTGTGTGTTTTTTTGTACGAAAGGCTCACGTATCGTGTAATGGGTCCCACAGCTGATGGGGGAGATAACGTAGTATTGAGTACGTTCGTTGACGCTGTTTTCCTTGCCGTACATGCCCAACAGCAGCTTTGCTTTATTGTCATTGGCAGCTTGTTGCTCTGGCATGTCTCTTATTTCACTCCACCAATTGGAATAAATTAATGTGAAGCACGGACATTAGCTTTGTTGACTGTTCTGTACTCGGTACCGACAGCAGCCAGCGACAACTTAGGCTCAACACAGAATACCTGTGACTACAGAAGTGAAACCACCCCATGTTAGGCTTACTCGAGTCGCACGAGCCAGCAATATGGCGATGAGTTATCCGCCAATCAGCAGCTGCAGACGAATACGCGAGAATAAGGCCGAACCAATAGGAGATCGTCCACGGCACACTCGCGTCCGGGATCGTTTCCTGTTCCACAGTAAAAATAATTGTACTTTTACAAAAATATTTACAGGAAATGCTTGCCAATATACAAATATGCACACTTATCATTTGTACGTTTGTATATACACAAACAAATGACGTACATGTTTAAAGTATCACAATTATTTTTTGCATTTCTTTTATACGCAAAATATTTTTTTTTTTTTTTCAAATGTGACAGGTCGTAGACAGTTATTTTGTTTCACATCAAACATACCGCTTATAAAATTATATCTCGCTAATCCACGCAGGTGTTTGGAAATTTTATACCTCTTTAACAACCAGGAACGTTCTTATTGTAGAGCCTAGACTGGTAAACGTTCAGACATGAGTTCATAGGCTGTTCGAGATAAAGTGAGCACTCGAGTTCTATTTTCAGCCAATTCGTATATTTCCGCTCGTAACAGCTAACGACGGGACATATCTAACCTCTCCGGGCACGTCACTTAATGTTTACGCGTGTAAGATAAATTATGCTGTCATAATGAATCGATACAGTAAAATGAAAAAACCTTTATTAATTATATAAAATACAATCGTGTTGATTTAGGTTGATTTTGTTCCTGCATTGTTGTATTTAAATAGGAAAACACACGGAACTATATTGCGTAATTTCGCTGCCAACCTTACAAGCAGTAAGGAAACTGTAGTTAATGTGGAATTGTATGTAGTTATGGCTAGTGATATTTTTCAAAGGTTACATTTTTAGTGCTCACTTTATCCCGAATGACGTATACAAGGTTTTGTTTTGTAAGAGCATGCATTTTTTTTTACTTTACTGGCGATTTTAATTTCCTTTTGTATTATGAAATTAGTATAGGTATCGTATGAGAAGGATATCCGAGGGTAAGGTTATTGCATCCCAGGATGCAGACTTAATACTGAGCGCCAGTAGACATCTGCTTGGTCCGAAGGATTACATAGAATTAGGCCCTTCAATAAAGAAACACAGGAAAGAGAAAGGCGGGAGAAAGTATAGATCCCCGTGAAAACCCGCCGAACATCGCTACGATTCCCACATCAGATAATCCGGGAACCGGCCCCGGCGGAAATCGAACCCGTATCGCCTTGGTGCGAGGCGAATGTTATGACCATTCTTTTAAATTGAACATGTTTGGTACTGTGGTAAGCGCCACAACACCAAAAATGATGTAACCCCGAGTAATTTTCATTTTGTTTTTTTGTTGTTTGTAGCTATACGGTAACTATTTTTTAATCAGTAGAGCTGGTAATTTTTGGTGAAAAGAATTATGCAACATTTTGTATCAGTAAATAACGCTCACAGCTGCAACTCTGATTCGTGGCCATAGGCAGAGTGTATTTGTACAGAGGTGTCTCTCATTTGTCTGCACCAATGAGAATAAGGTACTGCGACACCTCACGTCTGTGATTTGAGGGTAGATATCCAAGACGTCGAGAGTTAAAAACTGCCAATCACTGACCACGAAGCACCGCTGCAAATGTGCACATGAGGCATTGAAACAGAAATACTGCATAATTCTTTTCACAAAAAATCACCAGCTCTATTAATCAGTTAAGACGAAAACAAACACCCATTCTTGAACCCGAGTATCTCATTCGACCACCACGGCCAAATTCTAGTCACTGGCCATGAAGCAGAACTGCGTATGTGAACGTAAAGCACTGAAACAAACTGGGACAAAATTATTTTTGCGAGAAGACCATGGTCCTATAGCAATGGGCTGTAGAGACGTCTTCGGGAGACGCCCTGTGGCGCGTCGCGATCCGACGCCGAGGGTTCCCTGCGGTCTGGGGCCGCTCGTGTGACCAATTAGGGAGCGACCTTGCCACGCAAGTGTCGGGAGGGGAGGGGAGAGCACTTCGCTCCACTTTCCAGCCACCCCTACTTTACCAACCCTCTTCAACCCCCGGCGTCACAGCCACCCCCTTGAATACTTTACCAACGTCTCTCTCCGCGTCTTCGAGGATTATATTTACGTCTCGCCCCGGTAGCGGCTCTCAGCTCGCTACCTCCCTGGCAGTTTTCAACACATCCCTGAAATATTTAAGTGCCCTTCCAAGTCTCCCTTCTCCACATATCCTAGCTTAAAAGGTTTGCAATTTAAAACTCTGCAAACCGGCCGGAATTTTTCTAGAGTTTACGCCACTTTATGGCTATGTTACCATGTTTCAGCTGTTTTCGTGATAATTATTTTTGAAGATTAAATAAGAACATATATAAAAAAATTCTGCTTTGCAGTTCTGTTAAAAATTGTTTTCATCATGTTGGCTAGTTTTTAACCCCCGATGCATAAAGAGTGGTATTACAAGTTTAACGTCCGTATCTGTGTGTCTATATCTGTGGAATCGTAGCTCCTAAACAGATGAACCTATTTTGATTTATTTTTTATTTTTTGAAAGGTGACTTGATCACGAGCGTTCTTAGCTATGATTCAAGAAAATCTCTTCAGCCGTTTGAAGATTATCAGCTCTTTTATAGTTGTTGAACGTAGTGGCAGACTAGAAACATTGATTTATATGATTTTTATGAGGGTTGCATACATGCGCCTGAAACACTGACACTGCCTCTTAAGGGCTTGTTCACGAGTTTTTTTCCAGACTGGTGCCAATAACTCAAATATTTTTTAAACAAGGTTTTGAAATAATTTTAGTCAATGTGAAATCACACGATGCACAATACTGTGGACGCGTTTTTTTAAATAATGCACCATTCGCCAGCAAAAAAATAATTTCCTTCATTTTTGCTTATTTTCACGACGAAAAACGTGGTACTATGGGTAATGAAATCTAAAAACCCGTTCAAAAAAATTCAGCTACAAATTATAACATATAAGTGTCAAAAATGTGCAGCGAAATTTTGATATGAGTATTAGTTAGCAAAAAAAAAATTTTTTTCGAAATCACTGCAAAACTCCGTAACAAGGCCTTAAGGGATGATCACATAACCGTTCTTTCTGTGTGATTGCAGTATTTCTCGATATATAAATTTACACGTTATTCAAAATGATGAGAAAATACGTGATCAGAAAACGTTTAGTGGAAAAATCACATGTCACTTCAATGATTTTAGACCAACTGTTAATATATTCGGATCTGCTATAAGGAAAAAATAATATCTAAATGTAAATTGCTGCAGGGCCAAAGGTCCTGAGATTTATTCCCGGCCGGGGAGGTCAATATTTACAGTTGTCTCTCTGGGTCCAGGACTGGGTGTTAAGTTGTACCCTCATATACATACTGCGGAAGACAATGGCTAACCACTACAGTTACCTCGTCTAGTTGGCCTCGGAGGATGTCGTTTACATCACCCGGTGCCTTCCGTGGTTATAAACCTTTCGTCTGGCAGAACAACCTTCATCATCATCATCATCATCATCATCATCATCATCATCGTCATCATCATCATCATCATCATCAACAACAAATGTAAAACTCAACGGCAGCGGTTGGCACAGTGGCTAGAGCGCTCGCCCCACAGCAATGCGATCTGGATTCAATTCCCGGCCTGATAGGTCCCCGGATTTTTCGCATGTGCCGGACGATGCCGCTGGCCGTCGAGTATTCTCGGGGATATCTGCCAATAACCTTGAATCGAAAATGCAGAGTAGTACCTAAGACACTGAAGCAACTTGTTGTAGAAATATTTTCGCGAAAATCACGTCTCCCTAATAATGCTTACTGAACTTAATCCTTGAATTTCGAAATGTCGTAATATCAGATTTGCTTTTACTCGTAAAGTAGTTAGTTTATGTTTGGATGAAGTTTTGTCAAAGAGAACAATTTTGTTTCAACCGAACACTTAACTTTGCACTAGTGGCTTAGTAAGCCAACTACAATACTGCTGAGTATTTTTAAAGAATGTTACTTAAAAAAAACTTTGTGTTGCTCTTGTGCATTCATATCATTGCGTCCTGTTTCTTACCGATCTTGAACTGGACATCTGTTTACGCGGTAGAAAGAAAGTTTCACGCATATTATATGTTAATTTTCGCATAAATTACCGTGGTATTTCACTGCCACGCATTCGAATTTTACGGTACATTATCTACATTACTGATTTTACCCAATCGTACTTTAAAGTGGAAAAATTAATTTAAATTTTTAAAAATATTTTTCTGACAGAAATATTTTATTGTTAATTGGCGGTCTGCGCGGGAAAATAATTTAAAATTTTCATTCCATACACCTCGCGACATTTCTAGTATCAAGCCCCCGAATTACTATAAAATGTTATAATAATGTTAATAATTACCTTTTTTGTGGTTGCCTTTAACATGTTCTAGGAAGTCAATGAAAAATAATTATCCTGAAAAATTTATATTGTATAAAAGGCCTATTGCAACTTGAAATATGTTTATAAATTAAATATGTGCTGTCTGAGAACATAATAATTAAATCATGTACCAATCCCCTGACATAATATACAATAAGGTAATTCGGGGGAAGATACCCGACATACAGGATTTTATATTTCTTTAATTATTATTTAAACTTTCTTTTTTCAAGAAACTTACATTCATTATTTTCTTAAGCAAATATTCAATTAAAAAAATGCATCGTAAATTTTTTTTGCACATCCTTTCAAACAATATGTCTTTAAAATTCCTTAAGTGCTCCGTCTTCCCCTTAGTTACCTTATACGTAGCAAGCCCTGGCTTTCGCGAAAATATTTATGCACGAACCTGTTTCAGTGCTTAACGTGCATATCTCAGTCCTTATTCATTGTTAATGGCAAAGTATCTATGTGGAAATATGTTTCTTATTTGACCGCGCCAATCAGAATATAGTTGCAGCGATACCACAGTATGTGACTTGGAAAAAAACCTAAGACACGTGACAGTTGAAAACTTCCAATCACTGACCATGAAACAGAGCTGCAGATATCAACATAAAAAGCACCGGAAGAAACTAGAGCAGAAATATTTTCATCGAAACTAAGGGTCCCTTACTTATACGTTTTTTTGGCCGTTTTATAATTGATGCTATTAAGGCCTCGCTCTTTAGTTTAACAGTGATTTTGAAAATATTATTTTTAACGCATATTAATACATATATAAAAAATTAATTCTGGCAGTTTTAACACATATATATCATAGTTTGCATCTGAATTTTTCTGTTTCAATACACCAAACAAATTTTTAGATTTTTCCCCCTGAAGTAGCGTATATTTTGTTGCCAAAATAAGCCAAAATGAAGCAAAATTATTTTTTTTTGCTAGCAAACGGTACATTCTTCTAAAAAAAATGCTCTGGCAAAATTGTGTATTGTATGACTGTAGACAATCCCAAATTTTTTCAAAGCGTTTGGTTAAAAAATATTGATGTTATTTGCAATTGTTTGAAATAAATGAAAGATCATGGCCTTAAAACATTCGTACACAAAACGAAGAAACTAAATACATGTTGTTTGTCACGTTTGAGGACAGAGGCGTCAAATAAAATTACTGTGACCCCAGGTAACACAAATATGTCTGTTATTCGTGTATCGGAGATTTCCTCCTGCTTGGATCCGTCAAACACAGGCGTGCCACAGTCAACTCACTCTGCCTTCATGTACAGCAGTAACGTTGTTAATAACCGACAGTGAATGAACCGCCGAGGCAACTTCATCAGCAATAAACCACCCCCACCCTCCTCCAAGTTTTATATTTCCCTTGCCTTGCTCACACACGCTTCACAGAATTAGCTGCTGTGGCGGATCGATAGATCGATGGCTCGATGGGTCGTCACTCGAGCTCCACGCGTTGCGACCCCGCCAAAAACGTCAACGGTGACGGTCACGTGTGACTCAACTTGGAAACACATTGCTTATGAACTGGAACTTTCAAACTAGGACACTGCCGTGTTCTGGTTGGTCACTGTGACCTGGTGATGTCCGAGCTCAGCCACCGGTGACTGTGTGTGTCATTGTGTCGGGTCCAGTGGGTACACTCCATTTGACCTAAAGTCATAGCCAATGACCTAAAATAGTTTCAGGCTGAATGCCTGTTAGGCCAAGTGACGTTTAGGGCAAGTGACGTTTAGGAAGTGCTGTAGTCGCGGGTATACGCGGGTATACGCCGTATACCCTCTCGTTGATTCAGCCCAGTATAGTATACCTTCTGTTTTTTTTTCTGTTGGCGACCTGGTACCAGGAATTGGCTTGTACCAATTTTGGTACTACAGCACTGCGTTTAGGTCATGTGACGTTTAGGCCAAGTGACGTTTAGGCCAAGTGACGTTTAGGGGAAGTGAAGTTTAGAGCAAGTGACTTTTAGGGAAAATTATTTTTAGGACAAGTGACGTTTAGTCCAAGTGATGCTTAGGGCAAGTGACCGTAGGACTGTATTGAAATTTTAGGGCAAATGACTTTAGGGCAAATGGTTTTTAGGGCAAATTACTTTTAGGCCAAGTGACTTTCAAACCAAGTGCCGTTTAGGCCAAGTGAAGTTAAGCGAAGTGACGTTTAGGCCAAGTGATGCTTAGGGCAAGTGACAGTAGGATTGTATTGAAATTTTAGGGCAAATTACTTCAGGGCAAATGGTTTTTAGGGCAAATGACGCGCTTCGGGGCCAGTCACTGCTGGAGTCACACGGGTTTATATAAGAGCTTTCACACCGAGGCACTGGTGACAATCACTTGTAACGTTTGTCATAGATCGGGGGTGCTGCTTGTGTCCAGCACCAGTGACTCTAGAGAATCGTACTGGGTCTTTTGTGACGGTCAAAAGTGTCCTAGTGTGAAAAGGTCCTTGGGGTTAGTAACTTCCAGTCATCGATTACGAAGCAGATCAGCAGATGTGCACATAAGACACTTAAACATAAAAATATTTCCGCGGAAATCAGGGCCTTATAAACCGTATAGTCGGAGCTAATATTGCATGGCTTGGAGCATGACTAGAGATGGTGAAATTTCGCGGATTCAAAGACCCGCATGCTAGAGCGCCGTTTATTCGTTCATTGTCAGCTGTTCCACTGAGTAGCAGCTAGTGGACAAATGGCCGGGACTTGAGTACGCATAGGATATTTGATTCTAACACGTAGGTCATCGAATTCGCGAAATTTCACTACCTCTAGCATGACTAAGATACTCCTATTTACCCGTGCTGAAGTTTTGAATTGAGAAGATTGGCACCTGCGATTTTCTTGTAATTTTCTGGCAGCAGACTAGCCTACAAGCTGTTGAACGTTAGTATGACATCTCTTATTGGCCTAACACAACTTGCCTGCCGCGCGAAACGCATCTTCGATTAATTCATAATTCTAAGGTGGCTTATCTTCTGTAAAGCTTCTCGTACGTAAGTGGCGTCACACAATTAGCAGCCAATTAAATCAGGGAGCGTACTCATTTTTTTTTTACAGAGATGTGAAGTCAAACTGTAAAATTATAAACGCGAATATTGCTCGACTGAAATTAAATGTAGGGACCTAAATTTTTTGTGAAATTTTTTTTGTACCAGTTTATTTCAGTTCCCATGTTCACATCTGCAGCTCTGCTTTATGGTCACTGATAGGTTGTTTTTAAATGTTAGGTATCTTAAAACTTTACTGCATGTGACAGACGTGTGGTTTCGCAGTAATGTTACTCTGAACGGTAGGTTTCCCTGATTTTGGTGAAAAGATGTCTACATCTGTGACTCTGCTTCATATGGTCAGTGATTGGCCGAGTTTTACTCTCGCATATCTTAACGTTTTACTGCAAATCACGGACGTGTGTGTTACTAGCAGTTACTTTATTCTGATTGGTTGGGTCAAACGAGAAACCTCGTTACACAAAGACACGCTGTCAATAACAAAGAAACGGAACAGCAGAAGTGGAACTAAGGCATTGAGACAAGTTGAAGGAGAAATCTTTTCACGAAATTAAAAAAATCTGTTCTGATTGGTACATTCAAATGAGGAACGTCTTTCCACAAAGACACGCTGCCAATAACAGTGAAGAAAAACTGCAGAGATGCATGTAAGATAATAAAACAAGCTGGTATATAAATTTCTTCAAACCGAGAGAAAAAATTGGTTGATTCAACAAAATATTTATTTATATATGTGCAACCAACGATGTAGTGTTTTAAACAAATACTTAGTTAACCACCATTTTTTGTTAGATCAACAAAGCAGTCTTGTTATGTCATAATCTCATTTAGTTTAAATAACTAAACCAGATATTGAAACAATAAATCAACATTGTTGATTCAACAAAATCTGGCGTTCAACTTAATATTAGTTTGAATCAACACTACATCGTTGGTTGCACATATACAAACAAATGTTTGGTTAACTCAACAAATCCTTTTTCTCAGTACACGAATATATGAAGTTTCTAGGAATAGGGTAACGAACATTTACGTAGATTCATCCCTTGCACTTTTGAATGTTGTGCTCGGCACTGCGCGTGCCCATGTGTCTCAAGGAAGGGCTGAAGCAGATTCCTCACGTGACAGATATCCCTGTCTCCGGAGAGACAAACATACATAATTCCCTTGACGCTGCTTGGAGATGAGGAGTGATTCACGTGATGGATTACAGACGACCTCGAGTGATGTACGCGTGATTTACTGGGTCCTGGTTCGTGGTGGGTGGGGATTACTGCTGCGGTGCGTGAGGATCCTTTACTTCAATTCGTCTCTTCCCCCTCCTGCCACCCTACAACCAAGAACGAACTTCTCCTGGGATATTTTTAGCGAGCCACTTTAGATGTACCATCCGTCAGCTCTCCGGGTCTTCGTTTCTGTTTGTCTCCGCTTCTTCCGTCGTCATCTTCCGAGGAAGACACCCGTCCAACTTTTTGCCACCTTAAGGCGACCGCATACCCCACGCTTCAAATGCGTTGCAGTGTGTTCGTAAACAGGTTTTTTTCTACGAAACAATTCCACGTGTGCCCATTGTGACAACGTACGTAAAGGAAAAAAACTTCAGACAAGGTCGGAACCTCATTGTCAAGACACCACGCTCATTAAAGTCCTCCAACATGGCCAAAAACGGCCTTTTCAGACTTCCGCAATTCAAAATATACTAACCGGATGTGTGTGAAACTCAGGTTGCGACCTGCACTGAACTTAGTTGTAGACTTTCCACCAATAAAATTATACGGTCACCGCTTAATGTCCCACAGTAAAAACCGTTCGGCGGGAAGCTTGCACGCTAGTTCAGCGCTTGGCTCGTTGATGCGACGCGGCATTTGACGCGCGCTTCAAGGTCGACCTTACTTCTCCGTCGCTTTTGAGCCTCTCACGCGCGGGTAGGCGGCGCCCTTAAGGGTGATCACGTGCGCACAGCACAGTGTTCGTTTTATAGAAGTTACTTGTGACTACAATTCCCCCTTGTAATAAATTTTCAGCTCTCATAGTCTTCCCATAGCGGCATGTCAAAGGCAGACTTTGCAAGTTATGGGAACGTAGAAATAACAAAAAGCTAAGTGACTTACTCAAATGAAATAATTTGCACTGAAACTAGATCTTATGGGCACTATGCTAAAGGATTTAAAAACGCACAAAGATACTCCTTTGTACTTTTTTAAAACATCTGAAAACGGTGGAAACTTACGTCATTTACATGAATTTTTAAAATAGACAAAAGGACATCGTGTTGTGTATTTAAATCCTTTAGCATATTACTCATAATATGTTATTTCAGTACAAATTATTTCATTCAGATAAGTCACTTGGTTTATGTTCCCGTAACTTGCAAATTCTGACTTTGACATGTCACTATGGGAAGACTATGAGAGCTAAAAATATTGTTGCAAGGGGGGAATCCAATCACAAGTAACGCCAATAAAACGAACACTACGATATTCAAACACAAAATTATTAATTTACACCACGTGAACACTTTTAAGGTGACTAACGATGTTATAGGCTACAACGACTCCTAAATAAAAAAAAAAAATAATTAGAAGTAAAATATATTTGGTATTGGAAATAAAATTCCTGAAATCTGAAAAGTTCAAGATATTTAAAAAAAAAAATTTTATTATTTGTTTTTACATAGGAAAACTCATACACACAGAAAAATTGGATTTTTGGTGGCCACATTTTTTTTTCAATATGGGCCTCACCAAAATTGTTTGCGGTGGTTACAAATTTTTTTTTTTTAATTACAGCAAAACATTATCGGTGGCCGCAAAAAGAAGTTATAATCACTCCAAAAAAATTTGGGAAGGTGAATAAACAAAATATTTTGTGGTGACAAACAAGCTCTTTTTATCAGTATAGCGTACAACATCGTTATTCACTGTAAATACTTTCCAGTTTGGTATGTCAGTTGGTTTTAGTGGCTTACATAAAACAGTAAAATGCCGATTTGGGAGTTTATGTGTCATTACTCAAAAGCAATGTAAGATAAAAAAAAATTCGTAACAACAAATTTTAGTCACAAGTTATGTTTAAAATAAGAAAAAAAAATTCTGGTACCAATATAAAATAAAAATATGACGTTGAAAATTGTAATTTTACATTTGTTTGAATTAGTTTTAGTTTTGTAAACGTTTCTTGCGTGTACATTATCCTCTTACGAGAAAAAAAAAGTTAGCTCAGCTAGTTTTCCTATTGTGACACTTCAAAGTCAAAATTTGCACTTTTTTATAAGCCACAAAAACCAATGCACATAAATAAATGTAAAAATTCACACTGTAACTTCATGTCACGGACTACTGTTTGAGATGTTTTAAAATCCATTACAAAATATTACTGTATTTAAAAGAAATCGATAATAAAGGCAGAAAAATCCAAATCTCAGAATGTTTTTAAATACAAAAATATTTTGTAACGGATTTCAAAACATGTCAACTTGTTTGCCCGTAACATGTAGTATCAGTGTGAAATGTTAAATTTATTTGTGTACATTGGTTTTTTAGGCTTATATGAACTAAATAGTGCAAATTTTGACTTTGAAATGCCATTAAGGGTAGACTACCTGAACTTCTTTTTTTTTTTTTTTTTTTATTTCGTAAGGGGAAAATGTATTACCAAGTATCGTCTACAAAACTAACACTATTTCATACAAATATAAAGTCATGTTTTTTCACACTTGAACACCACGAGGTTAACGCTAGCAGGACGTAATATCAGCGTAAAGCTTTCAAACCGTAACTTGAAACTTCTCTCAAGTTTTCACTATGTTACGATGTTATGATCAGCGGTGTAGCTTGCAGGCTTTCAGACATAATCTTGTAAACGAGCAAACATGGTCACGTGACTGAGAAAACAACATTGCACTAGAAGACTACTTAATACTTTAATCATGGTATCGGGATACAGGTGAAGAAGGACGTGAGGGTAGAAGATCACATTAGTTAGGGTGTTGGGGGTAACAAACTCTCCGATGTATGTGATTAGAGTCACTAATTTTTGGTAAAAAAATAACTTTGTATTAACTTATTCATATGTATTATGTGCACATCTACAGTTCTACTTCATGTTTATACTCTATCTTTTATAAGGTTGCAGCTAGTTCATTCAAGTAAAGATAAAAAAAATTTTTGCACAGCATAAATTTCATTTGAAATATTGAAAAATACAAGGAAACTGTGTTATAGCACAGTCACAATGTGAGTAATCAAGATATATTTCAATTCCTTTGATTACTTTCGCTAACAATTTTTATTTCTGCTGCAACCTTAGAGTGGACAGAGTACAGCTACTGGCTGTTTTTAAGTCTCAACTTCTTAGAGTTGTACTCGCAAGTAACACCTTATTCTCATTGACACAGTCAAATGAAAACGTCTCTGCACAAACACACATGCTGCCATGAACAATGGAACATAGCTGCAGATGTGCACAAGGCATTGACACAAGTCTGTACAAAAATATTTTCATGAAAAATCGGTGACTTCATTAATTCTCAATGAACCCATTTTAAATATATCTCCAGCAAGCAAGAAGTATTTTACATAACATTTTCCTAAGAATACTGATAGAGGGAGAAATTTCTTTTTTTATATATTATAATATTCAATTAAAAACATAAATAAATCTTAAGTTTTTGTACACTTACTATTTTCCAACTGACATATTTTTTTGTTAAATTCCTTTTCATATCAATGTTTCTTAAGAAATTTTGTGTAGATGACATTGGTGTGTCAAATAATTTTGTTTAAAACTCGCCCATTGGACATTACTTAGTTTTACGTTTATTCCCGATTAAAAAACCTTACAAAACTGTGGCTGCAAGTTAGATAGTCATATAACTTTACATCGTAGTCTATGGCGCTGCCGACGACGAAGTGAATCAGTAAGAAACTTCGATGGAATGAAAAGGCAAGGGGAATCCTAAGTACCCTCAAGGCCAAAAAAAAAATCTTATGTATTTAATAGCCTACATGCCAATTGTTATGCTAAGTGCGACGTCTACGACACATTATATTGCACACAATATTCGTTTCTTGCTCGTTTATTCGGTATTTTGAACACAGTACAGTCAATTTTCACTTCATCGTGGTTTTCGTTATGTCTGCCGTTTGCAATTCTTTTTCGTGCCATAGGCTATTTTAATATGCTAACCGCCGCTTATGTTTTGTAACACCTTAAGCTGAAATGTAGTCTTACCTACCCGACACTAGTGAGCTTTCGGAAACGCATCTATAAAACACACCGAGAGTGACCACACCGGTAAATATTGCACTGATCGCGGTAGTCGGAGGCGAGCTGTTAAACCACTACACCCCCAAAGACTCCCGTGACACTCCAGTACTTGAAGCGAAATGAAAAGATTTGGTCAGCTTTTTTAACATCTAGGTCTTTAGCGCTGACGAAGGGTGACATGATAATGGAGCAGAACGGAATTAAGGGACGGAGGAAAGGGAGATCCCCGACAAAACCCGCCGACCAGTGGCATCGTCAGACTATACCGGGAATCGAACACGGATCTCCTTAGTGGAAGCTGAGTGCTCTAGCCACAATGTCAACCACGGCCCTTATAATCTTAATTGGCATATTGTTACCTAGTCCTAGATTTCTTAACGTGGAGAGGAAGTAAGAAAGTATTTATCTTCAAGGCGGAATGCGGCTTATGCGAAGCTGTAGAAGAAAATAGTAGGGGGGGACAGTGATGAGTTTCTATTTTTCATCTGCAGCGGTCTTTATTAAGCAGGCACCGCTCCTCGCGGGCTTCCAATTTCCCGCGGGCGCGACGTAATGAAATTTGCCTGATTGGTTTCCGATGGTGGCTCGCGGGGCCGGGATGACACACCAGGAATGGTAGAAGGGGGGAGTTACGCTGTCATGTGGAGGGGGTGGGGAGGGGAGGGGATGTGGCAGGTTGCTAGGGACGCGCGCTCTGAGCGTCGCGACGCCGAGCTACGCCCCTGCCGTCGTCATGGCAACGCAGCGACCAACGATCCGGCCGCCCGCTGACGAACATTCGCCTCCTGACCACACGACGCTCCTGTTAGCCAGGGTACCTGAGAGAGGGGAGGGGGTCGACCTTGCAGGTCGCAACCTGTCTCCACCTCGGGCACAGAACAAAGACGTTCCCAGAAGAGCATTACACATTTCTGCAGCAAGATGCGAACAGCCCCTGGTTTCTGGTGGAAGGAATGTTGCTCCTACGTGTTTCATTTCTACAGCAACTAACTTTTCGCAAAAATAAATTTGCCCCAGTTTATTTCAGTATGTTACATACACATACATATAAATTTTATTCTTTATTTTCATGAGCATGATATTGTACCTTACAATGTCTTTATCCACTGTATTTTTTTTATGTTGGTATATCAGTTGGTTTTAGTGTAGTCCTTAAAACGGAAACATGCAAAATATGACTTCAACAAGCTATTACGCGAAAAATATGAGAGATATAAAAATTTCATAAGAGCCAAATTTAGTCGCGTTTTGTGTCTAAAATAATAAAAAAAATATCTGGTACAAATAAAAAATAATAAAATGGTGATGAAAATTGCGGTAGGCCATGTCCTTAAATTGCATTGGACACTCACTGGCTGCAGCGGTACCTTGCCTCGTATTCAACTGACGGTTCACATGAACACTAATACATTTGTGCAGAGGCGTTGCTTGTCTGAATGTGCCATATGATAGTAAGGTTACTGTGACAGTCACGTGTCTGGGATTTGCGGTTATAACCCTAAGGCGAGAAGAGAATTAAAACATCCAATCACTAGGACCCGGCAGTTTTCGCGAAAATATTTTTGCATCACTTTGTTTCAGTGCCTTACGTGCGTACCTGCATTTCTGCTTTGTGGTCAGTGATTGGATGCCGTAACGTACAACGTATGGAGGTTAAATCCGCAAAATCGCAGACGTGTTGTGTCACAGTTATCCGTGTACTGATTGGCACAGTCAAATGAATAATAACTCTGCACAAAAACACTCTGCCAATAATCTTAAAGTTGAGCTGCATGTGTACAAGTAAGACACTGAAACAAAGTGGGGCAAAAATGTTTTCGCGGAAACTACCGGGCCCTACCAACCACTGAAAAATTCGCGGGTTCACTAGTCTCCAAGAATGCCTGTTTACTGAAGAACACAACAGCTGCTCATTGGCTGATGAGGACACTGTCATGCCGTATAATATGAGACGCATTTATATGCTACTTTATTGTCGGCTCAACGCATTCCATGAGGCGTCAAAAAAATCTAGATCCAATAGCTAGAGGTACGTTAATTTCGCAGATACATTCCAGTTCAGGTAATTTCGCAGATACATTCCAGTTCAGGTTGAACGCCAATTATGTATACTTCATTGTCATGTCTGTGACTTGCTGGCGGCTGTTACGAAACGCGTTTGACTACTGCAAGCCAGTAGTAAACAAGGAAATAATGCGAAGTGCTATCGCTTGCTACCTGCTTGTACTGCTATAAGCCAATAGATAATCGATTGTGGCCAGTGGGTGTATAGGACTGACAAGTCTAGGCTGCTGCCAGATGAATCCGCGACATTTACGTACCTCTACCAACAGCGAAAATTACCCGTACTACATGTTGTTTGAATTCAAGCTTGTGACTGAAAGAAAACGCGAATTTTTCATGTCCCTATCACTAACTTACCATGGAGCAGAGTTGAAGATGTTAGGACTTGAAACAAGTTGCATGGTGTAGGGCCTGCATATGTTTGAAATATAACCGGATACTAGATGACTCCGGTCAGTTTTTACAACCTTCTTTTAACTACGCAAATACTTGGATGCCTCAGGTATGAGTGTGACCCAAGTGCGTCTATTTTTCAGCCTTGTACGACTTTGCATGCAGGAGTTATATGACAGCCACAACGTGTGTCGTGTTAAAACACCGCTTAGTAAAATGTCATTTTCACTCGCCCGTATGCATTACGTGAATACTTACTTGCAATCTATAAACTTGAATCAGTGAGAAATGGAACCCTTTGGTGAAATTCCAGTTATTTCTGTCAAATGTGAGTAGCTGAAGTTAGTGAATCTGTGATGGCTGTTGCATTGACTTAATTACGTTGATTTAAAAAGTGTTACATATTGTTAACAGGAATTTCAGTGATTAACATTTCACTGACTGTAACCACTGGTTGAGATTTAGTGTGTGCAAGAGACTGATAAAATAAAAAACTTAACTTTCAGTGGGAAAACAAATTTTGTTTTTATGGAAATGAAAACATGTCACCCATAAAGCCCGAATCAACGAAAGTCATACTTCGCTACCCACAAGCAAGTAAGGTAACTCAAGGGGAATATGCAATACTTAAGACAATTTCATTACTATCCAGAATATATTATTACATGATGCTATTTTTGTTGGATAATTTTCTGCGTTAGTAATGAGTAGGGCCACGATTTTGTCGCGAAAAAATTTTGCCCTACTTTGCTTCAGTGTGTCACATGCACATCAGTACCGTTACTTCATGATTATTGGCAGCAAGTCTTTGTTCAGACACGTTTCTCATTTGATTGCACCAATCAGAGCAAGATTATTGTGACTCAGTACGTATGTAATTCGTCAAGGCAAGTGAGAGTAAAATCATACAATCACAGACGAAGTAACAGAATTGTAGCTGTGCACATGACGCATTGAAACAAAATGTTGCAAAAAATCTTTTCGCCATAAAATCATGGCTCTAGTAGAGTTTATAGTTTTTTTTTAAAGTTGCAATGATAAAACTGACTAAACGTTTCAAAATATACGACTATCAAATTCCTCCAGCTGGCGTCATTCTCCGAGTTCTCTTACAATCCCAGAGCATCACATTGCCAGTCAGTTTATAAAGGGTCCATGACAAAGTAACCGTGCCATCGCTCCTCTGTAATCCCTCCTATTCTATGGCCAGGAAGTCTTCTCGAAGGGATGTGCGCTGGTCTCCAATCCCCCGGTATTCCACAGGGAAGGTATATCTCAGTAATTAATTAGACTGCGCCCACTCTCTGTCGTGGTTAGACGCTGCACGCTCCGCCTTAGAGCACACGGTGGTTCTCATAAGCTACTTGATGCCTGGAAGGTGAAGGAATATAATTATGAATTATATCAGAGCACCGCTACTAAAAATAGCTGGGTAATTAATCTACAAGATACAGAGTTTTAATTTTAGATTTTTTTAAAATTTCATTTTTCTTTTCTGAGATGAACTTTCGAGGAACATTGCAGTAATTCGTTGCAAAACAGATTTAAAAGTGTCATTAGAAAATTTTTGAGTTGCCAGTTCGGGGAAAATAGAACAAATTTGTCCACTGACAAGTTATGTAGTATAACAACGATTGACTATTTATTCCAGCGAGGGTACGTTTTCTGGAATTTTTTTATCGCAATTATTTGTTACAAAATTTACATAATGATTTGTATTATTTTACAAGAATTTAATTTAAAATCCATTTGGATCCATGGGTCCCCTATTTATGCCAAATAGGGTTCTTCTTTTATAACTCTTATTGTCGCAATTATTCTTTAGAAATTTTACGTGTGTATTTTTAATAGAGTTTTAGCTAAAAATTGTCCATTGAGAATTAATTGAAGTTATCGTCAATATCCTAGTCATGCCAGTTAGTTATTTTTGGTCGAAAACCCTTTCTATCGTAATTCTTCTTGAGAACTCGGACGTAGATTTTTTTAAAGAAACTTTTTTGAAATTTGCCTATTGAAAACATACTTAATTTAACATCGAATAATCATCTATGCCAACTAGGTAGACAAAGCTGTTATGGTCGAAGATTCGCTGAAATTCATTATTTCGTCGGGCTTAGTGTGTTGGTATAAAATTTAAAATTTTCTGATTACAACGATGATGTTCCTAACGTTTATTTATTTGAACCACAGTTCACTAGACATGTGCACTGGGCAACTATAACCGTATAATCTACTTACATTTATTGACATTGACGGACAATGCACATCTTAAACTGTTGAGTTTGGAACCACGAAATTTGGCATTTTTTATGTAACGTAGGTGAGCAATAAGAAAGGATTTTTGAAAATTATTCCCCTATGGGGCTTAAATAGGAAAGAAAATTTTGCACGGAGGTCCGTCATTTTTTAAGTAAAGTATATAAATTGGTGTTTAAGAGGCCGTTCCAGTGATTCAGGCGTGCGTACGCAACCCGCATTATCTCCATATAAATCAAGGCTAATATTTCCTTCGCTATAGCAATACAAGTATTACAAATGTCAACATTATCTTCGTGTTTTATAAGAGACAGAGTCGTTCTTATTTTCGTTGCGTTCACCGAAGTCAAGTATAAAGAATGGTAGACTACACGTTTTTCAAAACTTTAATTTTTTTGTGTTAGGTTTTTAATGTTACCGTTTGTTGTACTAGATATTGCAGAACGCAGCGAAAATAACAAAGACTGCGTATTTGATAAAGCGCGAAGAAAATGCTGATATGTGTAATATTTGTATTGCTATAGCGAAAGTAATATTAGCCTTGGTTGATATGGTGTTAATGCGGGTTGCCTACATGCGCCTGAAACACTGACACTGCCTCTTAAACATCTGTTGATAAGTAAAAGTAAGTTTTTTTTCAGCGGTTTTGGAAATTCGTCTCCTAAGGAGGTTAAATAAGGAAAGAAAGTTTGTTAAAGTCTAATTAGTCTTTATTTTACCACGTGGAACTAATTCCTCGTTGCGTTCAAATGGTAAAAAAAAAATAAAAAAATAAATAAAAAATAAAAAATAAATAAAAATAAAAAAAAGAAGGGATTTGGCACAGCTGGTTACTGAACATTTGAGAAAACTCGGATTGTTCCTGAGATGTTGCCGATGGGAAATCCAATCGGGCACACGGCTAGTAATTGTAATAAAACAATAACAGATCTTCTACTGCCTGAAGCTGAAGTCATTCTGACTGCACACTTCAGTGTCAGCCAGGGTACAAACAATTGAAGCGTTTGTGTACACGCGTATTAGTTTAGCTTGCATGTCATGCGACTCGCAACATTTTCTTCTCACTAGAATCCAGGGAAATACACGTTATTGTTAAATGGTGGCACATACACGAATTGAACCATTGAAGTTTTTATAACCTGTTTGTATTTTTGTAAGTGTCCAACACTATACAATGGTAGGGTGAAATATTTGAGCAGTCAACAGGCCATATACGCGATAATATTTACTTTGCTACATATATAAAGACATTAAAATATATATTATTAATAACATAGTAATATATTTACCATACTCCATTTCATATAAGTTTGGTTAAATCTGACAGCAACTTAAGGGCAATAATTTGTAGCATTTTGTTATTTGTGTCATTACACAAGACAAACTTTGCAGTACAAATGCTGAAGTGGACATCTCAGGTTCATTTTAGAGCTAAACATGTCCTGCAATGTGCAACAAATCACAAAATAATGAAAATTATTGTCCATGAATTGCTGGCACATTTATCTAAATTTATGTGAAATGGAGTATGTTAATATTATTCTTCTTATTATGAAACTTCAAATTGTTGGACGCATATTTTCACCGACAATTTCGTGGCCTGTCTCGCAGAGCGCCCTATCCGATAGTAAGTCACTTTAACTTACTAAAGATTGTTATTTAATTTTTTCATATTGTATAAAAGAGAAAATTCATACATATGCTAAAGAACACAAATTTGCTGAAAAAGAACGTTATTATGGGATTACAATTTAAAGTTAACAGTTTTTAAGTTGCATTTGAGTTGTTTTGGAAGCTCTGGATAAAACAGTTTTTTAACATAAGTATTGTGGTGAAGTTCTTCCTAAACTTAAAAATAAATCATGAGCGATGCCACAACCAGATATGAAGGGAGTCATTTATTGATTTTCCTCTCATTTCAACGTAGAATTTAAGAAAATTTTTGAAACTCTAATGTCACTATTGTCAAAATCGAAATACTCTCAAAAATTATTTCTCCATTTATTAGATGTACTCGTAAGCTCAATATTGAGAACATATTAAGACACCATTAAACATTATCTAAGCATAGGCAAAATTCCGATCAACTCAACGCATTGTAACAATATTTTTAATGGTAAAGCTTCTATGACGTTTCTGGAATGCAAACTTTGTTGCTTACATAACGAGAATGTTGTGTTTGACATTTGCCTTGTTCCTTCCAGAATACGGACAGCCAATGAGGAACGGTAGAGTTCAGGGCGTATCCCGGTTAAACAGATCGATGAGAACTGTAAATACGGATACCAACACAACTACAATTCCTACGTTTGAGTATACAGAAGACTCATTTCCCACTCCACTGAATGCCAATATGTGCTCAAACATTCACAGTGTTAAATTTACCTTCTGCAAAAAAAAAAAAAAAAAAATTAAGATGTAATAATCTGTGTACTTTGTTATTCTTACAACTATAATTGAACCTCATACTGCAGAATGGCAACATGTCCATTTTTCATAATTTTGCATAAAGGGAACCAGTCCTGGACTTGTTTCTTATATGCTGTACACAGACAATATTGAAGGCATTGCCAGGCCTCTGATATCGTGTGGACAAGTTTCCCTTCTGTGGTACATGATCCGTTGACCCATTCACAACCGAAAAGGTAAATTGGAAAATGTGGGGGACATGTTGCCTTCACATCGGAAAATGCAGTGAAAGAGGCCAAGTTCTGGTCAAAAATTGTACACGATGTCCAGAAATAACTGCATAATAATCACACCACGTGAATCCTACGATAATTTGGAGACGAAGTATTAGCGGCAAAATATTATACGACAGCGTTTTACTTGCACAATGTGGCAACATAGCACGTAGAAAGTCCCGTCTCACGCTCCACATCTTACTACCAATGTCATGACATGCATATCATAGGTGCAGGATAAAATCCCAAGCATTTCAAATATGATTCTACGTTTGGGCGACGTAACATACATAAAATAATACTGAGGAACTTTCTCCGTACAGTGTTGCCACATTGTGCATAGCCGTCGTCCTACAACATTTTGTCCTTGTCATTTTCGTCTCCGGGTTCGATTCCCGGCGGGGTCGGTCCCCGGCTTTTTGCATGTGGGAATCGTGCCGGACGATACCGCTGGTCAGCGGGTTTTCTCGGGGATCTCCCGTTTCCCCAGCCCTTTCATTCCGGCGCTGCTCCATACTCACCTCATGTCCTCCCTCACCAGCGCTAAAGACCTCGATGTTAGGCACTGACCAAAATCTCTCACTCACTCATTTTCATCTCCAATTTAGCGCAGGTTTAGCGTAGTGTGCTTATAATAATATTGTTTATGGACAGTGCTGTAGCTGTGTAAGTACGTATGTTTGTTTCTGACTCAAGAATAATAAAAGTAATGTGAGCGCAATTAACGGCTTGATTCTTTTTCTCCTACAGCCAATGCGCATCTTCAGCGACTTGTCAGTATAAATATATCAGTGTAAGTGATAAATACAATGTATACGCCATACTCAAGAGTTAAAATCATACGCTACATTAGAAGGTATGTTTTATTATTTCTCTTGGGTAACAGACCTTCAAAAGTGGGCACTTCGTCTCAAATAACTTGTTGTACATTAAATTATCATTTTCGGTCGCTAATACATTTGTAAACACGTGTACTTTTATGGCGTGAGTTACCCATGCACCAAGGTTATCGTGACCTTTTAAATATTCCTGCAAAGCATAAGTATTATAAATATAACAGTTTGTGTGACATATCTGCGAGCGAATACTGCCGTGTTGTAGACAACACCACAATAAAACAAATTGCAAAAAAGGACAGTATTAGCTGTGGCGTACAAATATATAACCAACATACAAACAATTCTGGATAGGAATATAATAGTATACCGAAAGTTGGCATGAAAATCAAAAAAATAGAACAAACAACACAATATATATTATTTTTGTCAAGAAAGTCGACAAAAATAAAAGAAGAAAAGCAAATATTTTACGACGGGCTCTGGTTGCCTTTTATTTTAACTTCTTTAATTTCTGCGGATGTTTTGTTGACTATTGATTGATGGGTTAAAGTTCTGGGCACTAGGGTACTGTAATGAAGATGCTTGCAAGTCTTTTTCCCGGGTAGCACGTCGTTGCTGTCCTCTCGGGGCGGACCGTTACTATCGGAGAATTGTCGGTACAGCTCTTAAGGGAGCGGTCACCTCAATTTTCAACGTATTTTTTTAATATATTACTACCAGATATTTTTTTTCTTATTTTAGACATAAATTGTGATTAAATCTTCCTGTTAGAAATTTGTATATCTCTCATAGTTTTTTTTCGTAATGAGTCACGAACATAAAAATTTGCCCTTTACAATTTTATGCACGCCATTAAAGCCAACTGACATATCAAACCGAAAAAATTCACAGTGTATAACAACGTTGTAGGCTGAGACACGACACATACAAAAACTAACAAAAAATATATTTTTGTTTTTAATAAAAAATGCTGAATTTTTAAATGAAACTTTAAAACATCCACAAACCACGCTGCAATGACATTGATGCAGAACAGCATACGAGCACGTAAGGCATTGAAAAATTTGGTGAAAAAAATTTGTTTAGCGAAAATCAAGTGCCCCTAACTGATTGGGCTACTAATTAGGTGTCATTTCCGGGTTGAATGCTTGCCTAGCAGTAAAATTATATTATGAATTACAAGTTGTAGTAATGATTTATATTTTCAGTGAAAATTTTAGTCAAGCCTATTTCTGTCTTTATCAAGACTAACCAACGTTAAATATTCAGGTAGCCCTCAACTTTCGTGCATTCAACTCTCATACGTTTCAGACTATCATACATAAGACTTTAGTACCAATGATTCTACATTCATTCATCAGATTAAGACTTGCATACATTAACTGACAAATATAATTTAAATCGTCACTTCCCAGCCAGATAACACTACCAAACAGACATGATTTTCTGAATATGTATCACCATTTTAATGTTCCATAATAGTGTTTAAACCATTTTTTACTTCCAATTTATTAAAAACATGCCAAAAAAGAATTCTACGTGTAACTGAGTAGTGTAAAACCATAATTTCATGACGATTTAAGTTATCCAATACTTTTTTTTTGTTTTCTTGGAGCAGAACTCTTTGTATAACATGGAATTGTATTATTCAACTTTCCCACATTTTTCCAAGTCCTGTATTATCGTCTCTCATTATATAGCCCACTTATCGACTCCGGCACAACCAGTTGTGGAAATTATCCCTTGCCAAATTCGTCCATAGTAAATTCAATTATCTTCTTAACCTGTAGTAGAATTTACCCGAGCTACAGCTCTTGTCAGTGGACAGACAGCTGATACGGTCGTTGGGGCTGGTGATGGGTAACGTAAAGAGGTTCATTTCATTCACTAACTGTGATTTTGTCCTCGGATGTGACAGGGTTCAGGAGGGAAAAAAGATCAGACTAAGAAGTTTCGAGAACACTTTTGATTAGCACGCTGAACTTATGATAACAGCGTACCTCAGAATGCAGACGTGAATATAACCCGAGTGGTGACAACTCAGGTCGTTCAAGCCAGGAAAATGGCGGCACTGGCTGCCATCTTGCGGAAAGTCGTTCGTCAGTCTGCAGATACATGTGAATGCGCCGGAATGAGTGTAACACCTTCGTGGTGGTTAGTTCTGAGGCAATTATAAATTTTGTTCTTATCATTTTTTCGTATCCAAAAAACCTACACATAAGAGACGTAATAAAATAATCACTAATTTGTTTATTTTCGTGTTAATATGTTTTATTATGTGCTAACGAAGATTTGTGGATACTTCTCTTAGCATTTATATTTTGAAGAATTTATCTATCAACATATTTGCAACACGAATTATAGTTGAGTAATTTTATTGTGAAGACGTTTTCATTTATTATGTTTAGCAAGATCTTTGACGAGGAGGAAAATATGTATGTAATTTTGTTCGTTACCAAAGAGGCTTGTTACGTTATAGTTTTTTGGACAGCTGGACTATGGGAGTAAGCTTTTTGGGTTAATTTTTGAAATTTTGATGTAGTAGACGTTGGAGAGTACATGTCAGGGCTTAGTCTATGCCTGGTCGCCTATACTATGGTTTTTCATTGAAATGTTCTTACGGCAATCGAGTTTTAGAACTTCGATAGTCTAGTCGACGATGGTTCAAGAAGACGTGGTTCTCAGAAGAGTATTGTTCCGGTTCATGTCGCAGTCCTGCCCGAGAAACGTCCCTTGAATGCCTCTGGACTTGAAAAATAACATTGAAATCAACATCGATGGCAAGCTAAACTCAGTTTATAACTTCCATTATCAGAAAATTGAACAATTCTAACCAAAGACGCTTATATTTAATAATTTAGTACTAGCAGAAACAGCTTCTGTATTGCTTGCTGAAGTATACCCGCGGAAAGCAAGAATATTATGATCTACGAAGAATAAATCATTTTTTTTTTACAATTCTAATTATTTGTGTCTGATAAGAAGAAACATAATTCTTTAATTGTTACGTTAATCCGATTATCGCAGAGGTTAGCTGTCAATCTTATAATTTTCTACAATAGCTAAATACTTGAATTTTATAATTATTATTTATTTTGCGCAGTCTTTTTGGTTGGTTTGCAGGTGAAATACAATCTGTTCAGTTTCCATTTTTATGTTAAGTTTGCTTAGTTGAAACCAGAGTTTTGCATATATAGTTTTCATTTTAATATTGTAGTAAATTTGTTGAAATTTGTTTTTGCTTCGTAGGTTTGCAAAATGCAAACATTTCTATACGTTGGTATCAGTGTCGCATGAATGTCAGTGTGAAAGCGGTTAAGACACTACATACACATGAATAAAGCTAGCCGAGGCAAATACTAAGAAGAGCGGGCGTCCCATTTCACGAGGGATAACCAATGGGAAAGAATCCACAGCACGTGGTGGCCAATCAGACAAAATACCCGTGCCATCAGACTGTGCATAACATTCATTATTTGACAGATATCAGCCAATGTGTGTCCGTATTTAAATGTGCTACAGTCATATTGTGCGAATGCTGTTGAAAAGTTACTGAAGCAATCGCGTTCATTTCGGGAATATATAACATTTACTTTTGTGTTTAATGGAATGAGCTTTGACGTAATTTGAATGTTCTGGTTAGATTCTAACAGTATCGAGAGAGTGAATTCATATATTTGCGAAATTCTCATTCAGTGGCCGAGAAGTTGTAATCGAAATATAGACCAATCTTCCATGTGCTATACATAAGGTCAGGTAGTTTGGAAGGAAAGATTTTTACTCATCTTAGTTTCAAATTCCTTAAGTGCAACATCTGCAACTATGCCGTATAGTTATTGGTTTGGCAGCATGTCTTTGAATAGAGGCGTCATTTATTTGATTGTGCCAATCAGCAGAAGGTTACTGCGACTCGACAAACGTCTGTAATTAGTGGGTGGACCCCCAAGACGAGGAGAGTTAAAAACGACACATCACATATCACGAAGCAGAGCTGAAGACTTGCACGCAAGGCATTGAAACAATATGGCGTTGAAATATTTTCGATAAAACTGTCCCTTGCTATAAATCCGGACCCATAAGCTTCGTGAATTCAGCTATCATAAGGCTGGACTACACAGACGTGTTGCATTTTTTTCTTCTGCTATTTCTTCATTTATTACGGCTTCAATTTGAATCCAGTTACGTATACGATAAGGTAGCACCCAATTATATGGGTGACTTCATGCAGATCTATATGTTTCAGAATCCTCAAGGACGATTTTGATCAACAGGGTCCCTAATCTACGTTCTTGGCAATAATGTTACGCTGTATGAGACCGGGTTTGAAAACTCCACCCAGGACGTCACAATGCTCGGGTATTTCAATGGACGGCATCTACTGTAGAAGGACCCTGTGCGATTGTCGTTGTGAAATGCCAATAATTTAGCGCGCTGTGTCGCGGAGCAGGACACAGGAATCATCCAACTCTTGATCGGCGTGTTGGCACATGTCGTGTGACGTGACCTGTTTGACAAGCGATCGACCCTACACGCCAGCGTGATAGGCGGGGGTTATTATGGGGTTGTTCCAGAGGTCCTAGAAGTGTTTTCCGAGGGATGATTGCCACCCGAATGCCGATGCCCGCGGTCAGACACTACTGTTCACCTCCCTCCCACCCTCAATTGTCCTTCAGTTCAGCCTTCCACCACACCGCTCTGACCGGATATTTCGACCTAACCCCTCCTTCAACCCCCACTTACCCCAGCTGTGGTTAATTGGCTTGGCCGCCATTTTGCATGGCTGATGGTGTTGACATGACGGCTGTTCATTGTCTTGCGGGGAGAGGCATTGTGAGGGTACCCTCCCCTTCGCGAGTATTGTCTGAAGGGTTGTGAAGTCCGACCTCACACCACCCATAACCCAACCACCTCACCCTTTTACACTCTAATTGCAATTTCTCCCTCCGCGGACGATATTAACCCGTATAGCCTTGGGGAAGGCAAGCAGAGGTAAACACCGAGCACACAGGGATTTTATTGACTTGGGGTGGGGAAGGGGTAAAAAAGACACGAGCGGTACCCCTTTCAAAATGAAAGCCGCCCTAGAGAGGGGAAGCGTTGGACAATAGGGTTTACAGACTTTTCATATTGCCGCAGCTATTCTGCGGGTCGTGAATCAAACATGAGGCAATATAACACCGCTCGTGAGCCAGAGGGAAAATGGTTTTGGGGGGGGGGGGAGGTGGAGCGTCTGTCTCTTCCTCCGCTGCGCTAATGAGGCAAGCATGAACTGCCAGCTTCAGGGAAACTCGAATCAAGTCAACACGAGTCTGCTAACTTTTTCTGCCATTTATAGTACGAGACGACTTTGTGTTATGTGTTGCAAGAATCCGTATGCCTAACTGATTACGAGAAAGCAGAAATACTACTAAACAAAATCACAGAGGAAGTTATTTCAACAGAAAGTACACGGTAAGGTACAAAAAGGATGTATGTACCACACAAACTTAAAGACAAAAAATAAATAAACAAAATGAGGACAACAGAATGTCCCAAAATTAGTACACCCCTTTTAAATACAAATAAAATCCGCAACATAATTTATATAAACTCTTTGTTAGTTGTAGACTGTTACTGTGAGCATGGAGATTAATCTTCAGTATTAAAAAAAAAAAATAAAGGACGTGCTGCTATAGTAGAACTGTACTTTCACGTTTCGATAAAGTGCTGTGCAAGCCCAACATGCAAACAAAAGAAAACTTACTGCTCGTAGTGCACCATCAAAACACGCCAAAGAAAATGTGTGAGTAAGTCCCGTGGCACTGGTAACGTTACGGATAGACTCAAAACTTGACGTCCAAAATCTTCGCGGAACCCGGCGAATATTTACAACACCTGTGCATCAAAGGCAAACTGTCCGCTAAAGTCACTTCATCGTCAGTCTAAACAACTTAACATACACAAATCCTCGTTACACAGAATTTCAACAGCTAAATTACACACGTATCACTATAAAATTCAAACTGCCCAAATAATATTGCCTACTGACATGCCTAAAATACAGCAGTTTGAAAATTAATTTCTCTTATTGGCAGAGCAATTCAATTACCACAAGAAACTTTTGATGAGCGATGCAGCTCATTTTATCCTCAGTGGCTTTATCGATAAACACAATCGCCACATTTTAGCCATATAAAAGCCAGAAAGTAACCACGAAATACCTCTCCATGACCAGTCTGGTGTGGGATAAGGTCGCATTATGTGTTTGACACGTTATTTATGAAAATGCACAAATGATGATGGTCACAGTGAATGGTGAACGTAACTGTAACATTTTAAACACTTTTGGCTTCAGAAATACAAATAACTGTGTATCCAGCAACATGGTGCAACCGGCCATTCCGCTCGACAGACCGTGGCAATTCTTCAAGAATGTTTCCAGGTAGGGTCATGTCTCACAATGGAAACATTAGCTGGTCACAGAAATCGCTGGATATAACAGCCCCTGTTTTATTAAAGGAGATTATCAAGGACTATGTCTATAGAAATAAACCACGGAAACTTGCTGCCCTCAACGACAACATTATCATGACAATCCGCGAACTTTCACAAGAAACACTGGAGAAGGTCATGCAATAACACGTTGTGCTACGGATTCGTCTCTGCCGAAACGTAAATGGTGGGTATGTGCCTAGTGTTGTTTTTAACATAATATCATTATATGATCCAATACAAGAACAGTTTACAGACGTACGGTGCCACAATAACCTTATACCGATGGTGCAGCCAATTGAGAGACGTGTCTGAACAAAGACACACTGCTAATAACCATGAAGCATAGCTTCTGATGTACATGTGAGATACTGAAACAAAGTGGGGCAAAAATCTTTTCGCGACAAAATCGTCGCCCTACCAATAGGTGTTGGAGTTCACCCGTATAAGATTAGCAGGCACGTAATTTCACGTCTGTATGTCCATTTAGCTTCTGTACACCTACCTGGTCTGTGCTGGAGAGCGGAAGTTGTTGCGTGTGGACGGTGTTGAATATTTCATCGCGAGAGTGGGTGTCGGCTAAGGGTAACTACGGCACTACAGCGTCGTAAAGTCGCGGCAAAGAAGGCCCGCTTGATCCCACTGGGAGGTGGCCATTGCTAATTCAGTAGCCAATATCGGAGGAGTGTGAAGGGGTGGGTTCCCCCTGCACACCACTACCTTTGAAATATGCACGGTACCCTCAGGAGAAGGGAGGGAAACGCTGCTGGACGATGTGGAGAAATTCCGTCGTTTTCGGGTAGTTACCGGAGGAGAGCACGACTTGGTGATGCTTGATCCGTACTGTGAGTTGATTCGATTGCATATCAGACATAACGAATCCATGATCAATCGTTACGACCACTGAATTTTTAGAGAAAAGAATCTTGAACCACCTTGTTTCAATAGCTTATGTGCACACCTGCAGTTCTGTTTCAAGGTCAGTGATTTGGTGTTTTTAACTCTCAGCTTCTTGGGGTTCTTTCACAGAATATGCAGGTATAGAGACGTGAAATATCCGGTAGGACGGCAAACTCAGTCACACACGCCGGCAAAATAGCTTCCCTGGCCAGCAAAATGGCGGATACGCCTACAACCAATCAGCGTACAGTAGCTACCCTGCTAGTCGGCATCCAGGCCAATAGGAAACCTGCCGTAACATTGCAGGAGCCAAACATACACGAGGCTAGTATCAACAGCATCAGGCAGCCAATAAGAAGGGAAGTAGCCCGTATCTAACAAGCCGACACGTCATTTCACATCTGTATTACTATTTAGTCTGTGCTTCTACATTGCGAGGTGGTGCAACGGTAACACGCTGGAATCGCATCCGGGAGGACCCGGGCTAGATCCTCGGCTCCAGCCATCTTGATTTCGGTTTTCTATCGCTCCAGGTTCCTTAACAAAGTCCATGGCCCACTCCTTTCCTAGCTCCTGTCATCTTATGGCCTCGCTGTTGATGAGACGTAAAACCCACTTACGAGTGATTGGTAGATAAATAAACGCTGAAAACATCAATTGATTTCTAGACTTTTTTCGAAGCCAATATGGATAAAATACTCAATGACAATCCTAGATATTGGTATCTGCTAACTTTGTGAGTAAATAGTTATCCAGAATTACTAATTCGTTACGCGTGATCTCTTGCGCCGCAGTTAAATGCACGAGGTTCCGGCGTCAGAGATTGTGCCACAGAAGTTCGTAACACTGGAAACAATTTTATTTAAAACGTTGGCTAAACTTATTGTCTAGGATTGCTATTGTTTACTTTTCGCAAATTGGCTTCAAGAAACCTACAGTTGTAGATTAATGCTTTTAGCGTTGAATTACGTACCACGCCCTATGATTCCTGTGGCGCCAACCGCGATAGTGTGTAAGCAACACAGTTTTGCTACATAATTGAAGACTTAACATTCAAAAGAGGCTAAGTACCGTTTTCGACAAAAATTAGTTAGGTACATAGAAAGGTGCCAAAACATTAGGTCGAAGACATACTTAAAGTGCTATCTCCTAGTGATATTCATGCGCGCCGTACATCAACACAATTAGATGAATGGAGTAACATCAACGCATTATACTTCATTGAAAAAAATAAATAGGATATTGATGTTCATAAGTGTTTTGAATTACTGTCCGAGTGCTCCTATTGCAAAAAATATGTGAACGCATTTGGATAGTTCACTGTTCATTTGTTTGTCGCAATATACTGTTTTCGTCATTATCTCGAAACTTACCTATTGGCACTTAGCCCCTTATGAATGTTAAGTCTTCAATTATGTAGCAAAACTGTGTTGCTTACACACTATCACTGTTTACTAACAACTTTCGGTACGTAAAGAAGAAAAATATGTTCGTGATTTTGGCTGCTGTGATCCACAAGAAATAACTGTAGAATGCCAGGACATCTTTGAGAATCCCAGAAAATTATTTCACAAACAAGACTCACATGTGACTCCCAATTTAGTTCAACTATCTGGTATTATTTACGTTTTGATAACTCCGGTAGTTGTATGTTTAGTAGAAAACAACCATTTTATTTCTATTCAAATCACAGTGGCAACCCTGCTTGCGTACTTCGCATGCGCCGTGCAAGAAAGTGTGCACTGCGCATGCGCGTGAACATAAACTACGATAACAAAAAATAGAACGGAATCTTATCTGTGAAATTAGGTATGAAATTCTCTCTGGAACCAGCGTAGCTGTGGTACACATTGTCGCAGTACTACTTGCACAGAACTAGGTACGGAATTCTATACTGAATTATGAAAAGTGTGTACCGAATTTTAGGAATTATAACTTTACTTTACCTTACCTTGCGGTCCTATCCTCAAGTAATGTCCTACGAATGGTGTTCCAGTAACCTTATTGTCATTGGCACAGTCAAATGAGTGACGCCTCTGCAAAAAAAACATACTACCAATAATCATGAAGCAGAGCCGCAGGTAAAGAAATCAAACAAACCGGTGGAAAATTCTTTTCACCAAAAATCAGTAGTCTGATAGACGGTAACGTCAACTATATTGCTGGTTATCGTTCGTATTTTAACAAAACCAAGGTGCCTTCAATTATACTTTACCTTAGTACAAAGGGCTAAATTTGGTTGTTTTAGTAACCTGACTAGTTGAACTAAAGGTGAGGAGATATTTTAACCAGGGTTAAAATGAATATATATATATATATATATATATATATATATATATATATATATATATATATATATTTGGAGGTATTTAGTACTAGTGGGGGTAAATATAAGGTGTGCATGGAACAGCCCCTGAATGAAAGGGTGCGAGAAACTGGAGATGCCCGAGAAAACAGGTCGACCAACGGCACAGTAGGGCATGATTCACACATGCAAATATCCGGACCACGGTCGTAGAAGAACAGGTCTGGACACTCGCCTGGATGTTTGACCCCCTTGTTGTTTGGCTGTAGTTCACCAAGTTACCGAGAATATTGTGTTTTATTGGCGCTGATGTTACGGTGGTCGGACTAAACTCCGCCCACTTCCTTTCCGCTATGAGAAACAATTTATCAAAACGTATTTTTTATCAATTTATGAAATACTTTCTTCGCTCACAAATTTAAGAAAAGGCTCCAGCAATCTTTATTTACTTTATAAATTTAATAATGGGAAAAAGTGGGCGGAGTTTGATTTCGACCGCCCGGAAAACAGCGCCAAAAAGTACGACATCCTCGGTAACTTGACGAACTACAGCCAAACAACAAGGGGGTCAAGCAAAATACATTGGTAGATAGGCGAGTGTCCAGACCTGTTCTTCTACGACCGTGGTCCAGACCAAGCTTTGTAATAAAGATTAACGAGAAATCATACGGCCTCTGCTTGCATGGATACACATGCAAAATACGCATTATTATTTTGTGGCAAGCTAGTTTCCACTGACCTGTACATACTCGAGCACACCCTGAGATGTATTGCTCGCCTGTCTTTGTGTGATGTTATATAAGTATTTGACTTCTTTATTCGTAGAGGTATGTCAATTTCGCGGATCCGTCTGGCAGCAGCCTAGACTTGTCAGTCCTATACACGCACTGGCCACAATCGAGTATCTATTGCTATTGGCTTGTAACAGTGCAAGCAGGTAGCGAGCACTTTGCATTATTTCCTTATTTACTACTGGCTTGCAGTAGTCAAACGCGTTTCGTAACAGCCGCCAGCAAGTCACAGACATGACAATGAAGTATACTAGTTGGAGTTCAACCTCACCTGGAATGTATCTGCCAAATTTACGTACCTCTATTTATAAGTGACTAGTCTTTTTACCGTGGAACTTGTGGTTGTATCAAAGTCTTCTCAGCAACATTGTAGGCCAGCGGAAGACGTCGAGCGAGAGGACAGTATCTTGCAGTCTAGTCTGTTGTCAGAAGATATCACGAACGTTGCAGGTCTCTTCTTAAATGTATATATCGGGCTGAAGATGTGATGCAAGGGTCTGTTTTAGACGCGCTGTCAACATCTCTCGACACTGGATTAACGATTCCACCCTCCTTCCTTCCCCTCGCCCACCGGATCAATGCAGGTCGCCGTCACAGCAGAGAAACGATGCTGTCAGCAGATTTTTACCTCTCCTCCCACCAGTCATCTGGAGCGGCCGTGGCAGAGAACAGCTAAGCACACAGAAGCGCAGCGAGAACTCTGACGCAAGTGTTGCCAACCTGTATGCTATTTAACGTAACCTGGTCGTCTTGCGGACAGAAAACTTGCTCAAAAATTATGTCTGCGTATAAGGTCGGTTTTTCCTCGCTCATCACTTGGCTCATTGCCTCTAAGCACAAAGACGTACAACCGGAAAGCAAGGGGTCGCTGCAATCGTTCGATTAATCGATCGCCATGTTAGGTTCTTGTGTCGGCTGCTGGACAGCGCTACTGTCGCTTGGTAATTTTAGGTCACATACTATGCAGTCTAGGAAATTTCATCTTTAGAATCGTAACAGAACGGTAGAGTGCGTAACTAAAAAATTTAGTAGTGGTGCAGGACCTCGAGTACAACTGACAAAATACAAAATTGTTAATTTGAAAACCATTAAAAGGCAATCGTTTTATTTATTCAGTTTTCGAAATACGTGATATTGCATAACAAAGTAGAAACCTTACAAATTAATCGTGCACTGAAGTTTTCAGCAGACTTTCGTCCAAAAAATTATATAGACACCGCTTGAAGTCCCAAAGTAAAAATGAACCCGTCGGGAATTTTGCACGCTAATTCAGGTTTGGCTCGTTGGGGCGATGAGGTATCTCCAAGGTCGTACATAATACCCTGACATGCAAATTTTGACATTTATGAGTCATTACGCAAAAACTATGAGAGATAAAAAGTTTTCAAAGAACAAAATTTAGTCACAATTTGTGTCTGAACTAAGAAAAAATATCTGGTACAAATGTTATACATACATATATATATATATATATATATATATATATATATATATATATGACGAAAATTGATGTAGACCGCGTGCTTAAAAGAATTTGCCAACTTTCCAGTTCTCTAGCAGAGTTATAAGACCAGTGTTAAGAGCGAAGGTGGGGACCTTGTTTCTTGTGATCCTGTCTCGTCCTGCGAGATCCTCTAAGGCAGAAGGAGGACCGAATGCGGCCATCGACCTTCCACTCTATGGCTTCACAAGCAGATTAACCACCAAGGCCTTATTTTGGAAACAAGCATCACTTCATCGCTTCACTGACGTATAATGCGGGATTCACGATGGTGTGTTACCCTACACGTTACTTTCAAGGGTGTTCAACTAGTCAAAAACTGTTTTACATGTTATCGTTATTATTTATGTATGTGCCTATTCTGTCAAGTACAAGCGTCAGCGAAGTGTAAAAGATAAGCAGCATACCAAAAAATTAAGAGTCATAATTAGTAGGGACATGAAAAATTCGCTTTATCTTTGACGCACACGCAGGAATTCCAGCAACTATATGTTCATGTCACTTTCGCAATTGGCCGTTGACTTGTTTGTCCTCCCCTGAGTCAATAATAAAAATATACTATACCGTGTCCAATACCTTCCTAGAGACACTGGAAAATCGCAGAAATATTTAACATAGGCTCCAATAAACTGTAGTATCTCAATCGTGACACGTGTGTACAGTTTTCTGACAAATCACACACGTTCTGTGTTACAACTGTACAGTTCTAATTGGGTCTGTTGAAGAGGGATACAGTGCTTCATATAAACTACAGCCAATGTCGACACAAAATCTCCATTGTTATACATAGCATGTTGGAGCCTAGCAAACCATCAACTTTTACCGCGATGTACCAGTGTCTCTACCAATACCACTGTGTCAGCGAGCAGCCAATGAACAGATGTTGTCTGCTTGAGTACATATATATTATTGCAGGCTAGCCTACATGTCAGTGAACCCGCGAATATTTTCAGTCTCTAATGATTATTAGCGACCTCTATTTTTCGTGAAAAGAATTTTGCCTCACTTTGTTTCAGTGCCCCATGTGCACAATTGCAGTTCTGTTACTTGGCCAGTGGTTGTATAGTATATTTTAACTCTCACCAGCCTTGGGATTCTACCGGCAAATCACAGACGTCTGGTGTTCCACGAACGTTATTGTAATTGGCTCAGTCAAATAAGATACGGCTCTTCACACAGACACGCTGCCAATAACCATGAAGCAGAATTGTAGATGTGCACGTAAGGCACTGAAACAAACTGGGGCAAAATTTTTTTCACGAAAATCAGTGGTCCCTAGTAATTAGTAATAGGTACGAGTACACTGTTAGAAAAAATTTCCGTAAAATTACGGAAAAGTACTGGTAAAAATTATTCAGAAATTTCGTAAAAAACGGACAATCCGTTTTCAGCAAAAAAATTTTAATGTCTTTAATCTACTAGCGCTCCATTTTCCAGAAATACTAAATTTTCTTATTAACTACGTGTTATCGAGATTCTGACGCACTATTTAGTAACCTGAAAAATTTTTCGAAGCTCTAACCATTGAACCACAGTGACAATTTGTGAGTAAATGAATTCCATGCAGTGGTAAGATATCAACTTTACAAGAGACAACTTTTGTATTTTACATCCAGGATTCATAGTGATTATTAATATAACCCCCTTTTTTTAAAAGAAACACAGTAAAATATGCTTTAAAATTGTAGAAACATATTTCCATGAATTTATAGAAAGTTACGGTCAAACATCCGTAAACTTGCAATACGGACAAATTTCCGTAAACAAAGTATTACTAAAGCCACTTCCGTAAAATTACAGTACTTTTCTGTAAATATTTCCGTGAATTTACGGAAATTTTTAACAGTGTAGTTTTCGTGGAAATGTATTTGAACCATCTTGTTTCATTTACATACATGAACACGTGCAGCTTTGATTCATAGTCAACGATTGCGTGTTTTTAACTCGCAGCGTGTCGCAGTAACCTTTTTCTGATTGGCACAGTTAAGTAACGCCTCTACATAATGCCACGTTGCCAATAACCAATCAAGTTGACCTGCAGATGCGCACGTAAGGCGTTGAAACAAAGCTGACGATCACTTTCAAATAATGAGTTTTCAGCCCGGGGTCACATAATAAATAAGTAGTAACATGAGCGACAAGGAAATATTTTTCATTGCTGTTATCAAGCTCATGGTGAATGCAGGATTATAACAATGTCTCGTGGCTTGAGATATTGTAATTAGTTGGTACATTAACTATATAATTGAAAATGATAATCATGATGATTTGAGGTTCAACACCAGACAATTACTAACTCTATTAGCAGCGACACAATGGAGCTTTTGAATCATTGTTATTGTATCATCTCTCGGGGCGTAGGTACATGTCAGTAAACAAAGCCGTATGGATATCCTGACATTGTTTTAAACAACCCCAAATATTTCAAGAAATAATGTGATTTGTTTGTTTATAATTTACATATTTAGAAACGGTAAATGCAACATTACAGTATTTACGGGTTATTTTCCTCACAGGGAGTAAAATAGCGTCTACTAAATTGCAGTCTTACCACGGTCGTAGAAGAACAGGTCCTGACACTCGCCTATCTATCAATGTATTTTGCTTGACCCCCTTGTTGTTTGGCTGTAGTTCGTCAAGTTACCGAGAATGTTCTTCATCTTTGGCGCTGCAGTCAGGGCGGTCCGACTCAAACTCCACCCACTTTTTTCCATTGTTAACATTGTACAATAAATAAATATTTCTGGAGCCGTGATTTAAAATTGTGAGCGAAGGAAGTGTTTCATAAATTGATAAAAATATACGTTTTGTTAAATTATTTATCCTAGTGGTAGGGAAGTGGGCGGAGTTTGAGTCCGACCGCCCTGATTGCAGCGCCAAAAACGTATAGCATTATCGGTAACTTGGTGAACTACAGCCAAACAACAAGGGTGTCAAGTTTCCAGGCGAGTGTCCAGACCTGTTCTTCTACGGCCGTGGCCTTACAACTCAAAATGTTTTATTTTTTAAGGCATTTGAGTACGGCAAAAAAACTCTTAGTATCAGGAATTATGTATACAAATCAATTAAATATAAACTTTTTTACTAAACAACAACCACACAAACATTTTAAGTGGCTGTAAGTCACCCGAAGCACAGAACATTTAGGAATACAGAAATGAAGTTACCAGTAAGACGACAAATTTAGACACACTTGCTGCAAAATGGCTTCCCTGGCCAGCAAAATGGCGGAAATACCTGCCGCCTATCAGCGTAATGTAGTTACCCTGACAACCGGCAGCCAGGCCAATAGGAAACCTGCCGTAACATACAGAAACCAAGCATACACGGGGCTTGTATTAACAAACTCTGGCAGCCAATAAGCGGTGAAGTTCGCTCGTTACAAATGAGCCGCCACGTCATTTTACGTCTGTGTCCGCAGCTTTAATCAGTAACCTAGCTTGACAGTGGTTGATTTTGCAGCAATAAAACGTTGTATCGAATAACGTTAAAAATAATTGTATACACTTTCAACCACTTAAAGGTAACTGAAGAGGCAAAAAAACGGAACAACATAACGTAACCGTTAACTTAAATTTTTTACCAATAAAACATGATAACTAGAGATAGTGAAATGTCGCGAATTCAATGACCTGCATGTTAGAATCATATATTCTACACATTCTCAAGTTACAATCATTTGTCCACTAGCTGTTATTCAATGGAACAGCAGATACGAACGAATATACAGGGCTTGAGTATGCATAAGATATTTGATTCTAACATGCAAGTCATTGAGTTCGCGAAATTTCACCATCTTGAATGATAACCACTATGTGACCGTAGCATTTTTTTTTATAAACCGAGTCTATGTATCGCGAACCAAAATGTATAGAGTCACTGAGTGTTTGTGAAAAGAATTGTGTGTCAAATTATTTCAATACATTACGTGTACATACGTACACTGTAAAAAAACTTCCTCAAATATTTAGGAAGTTATTATACCAGATGCAGTATGGGACAGTTACCATACTTCGTCTTGTAAATATGCAAACTTTTACAGTTGTTACAATACAAGTCTGGTAACTTTAGTATACATTTGACTGTTTTATAATTAGGCTTAGGGGTGTTACCATGGATGTCTGGGAAACTATTCTACCATACCTACTTTCTTAGCGCTCCTACACGCACGTCTGGTAAATTTACAAACTATTTTTAGAGTGTAGTTATACCTCACGGTAATTGACAGAATGTGTTTGTGATGAGACAAGGGCCATGAACATTTCACGAAAATAATTTTGTCACAGTTTTCTTCAATGCCTTGCAGACACACCTGCAGTTTTGCTTCATGGCTATTGGCAGTGTGTCTTCACGAAGTGACGTCTCTCATTTGACTCTGCCAATCACGACGAGGTTACTGCGACACTACACGTGTGTGATTGGCTGGTATAAACCCTAGTCACGAGAGAGTTACAACACCCAACAATGAAGCAGATCTGCAGATATGTACGTAACGAACTCAAACAAACTGGGCCAAAATTCTTTTCGCAAAAAGTTTATGGACCTGTGCTGATGAGCAGAGACCAGGAATTCATTTCAGACCATGTTAGATTTCAAACTTTTGTACAAAAATCACTTTAAAAAATAGTTTGTAAATTTACCAGACGTGCGTATAGGAGCGCTAAGAAAGTAGGTATGGTAGAATTGTTTCCCAGACATCCATGGTAACACTCCTAAACCTTTTTATAAAACAGTCAAATGTATGCTGAAGTTACCAGACTTGTATTGTAACAACTGTAAAAGTTTGCATTTTTACAAGGTGGAAGTATGGTGGCTGTCCCATACTAAGTTCCAAAACATTTCAGGAAGTTTTTTTTACAATGAGGTTACTCTCGCGATTGTACTACCATCTCCTCGAGTAGGACGGACCAATAGCAAGCCTACATAAAAACACCCCACTGACTGACACTATACCTTGTTAGACGTTAAACTATCCACTCAATGTAGCAGCAGACAATGTACAAGTATCTGAGTACATAGTGTATACAGTACTGTGCAGTCTAGCCGGCTGGTCCTAGAACCCGCGAAATATCCAGGTTTCTACTGATGAGGCGTCTTTCAATTGACTGTGGTAATCAGTACAAGGTTACTGCGACACCACACGTCTGCGATTAGCGAGTAGAACTCCGAGATGCTGAGGGTGAATATATACATTCACTGACTGTGAACAGAACCACGGTTTTGTGGCGAAAATATTTTTAAACAATTGGTTTCAATGTCTTACGTGCGCATCGTCACCTTTGCTTCATGGTTACTAGCAGTGCGTCTTTGTCCAGACCACAGTCGTAGAATAACAGGTCTGGACACTCGCCTGGATATTTGACCCCCTTGTTGTTTGGCTGCAGATCACCAAGTTACCGAGAATATTGTGTTTTATTGGCGCTTCAGTTACGGCGGTCGGACTCAAACTCCACCACTTTTTTCCATTGTTAAATTTATAAAGAAAATAAAGATTGCTGGAGCCTTTTCTTAAATTTGTGAGTGAAGGAAGCATTTCGTAAATTGATAAAAAATACGTTTTGATAAATTGTTTATGTTAGCGGAAAGAAGTAGGCGGAGTTAGAGTCCGACCGCCCTAATTGAAGCGCCAATAAAACACAATATTGTCGGTAACTTGGTGAACTACAGCCAAACAACAAGGGGGTCAAGTTTCCAGGCGAGTGTCCAGACCTGTTCTTCTACGGCCGTGGTCCAGACACGGTCTCACATTTGACTGCGCCAATCAGAATAAGGCGATTGTGACACCATACGTCTGTCATTTGTCTGTAGACCCCCAAGACAAGAGAGGGTTAAAACATCCAATCACTGACCATGTAGCAGAGCTGCAGATGTGCACATAAGTAGGTCTAGGAATATTTCGCGAGTTCAACGATAAAAAATGCTAGAATCCATTATCCTGTGTATACCGAAGCCCTACCATTTGTCCATTACCTGCTTCTCATTCAGACTGCAGACAATGAACGAATAGACGGGGCTTGAGTATGCATAGGATATTGGATTCTAGCCTGCAGGTCATTTAACTCGCGAATTTTTCCTAGTCCTACACATAAGCAGGGCTGTCTTTAGTAGAAGGCTGGAGTCTTGAATGTGGCAACACTGCATCGGAGGCCTGTTGCTTGTCACTTCTTGGCCACCCTAGTGTCTGCAACGTGTATAGATGCAGCTTTAGTGGCGTGTACATGTCTACACTGACTAGGACAGCCAATGAGCGACCGGCAGTAGGTCTCCGATGCAGCGTTGCATGGCTGTCTTTAGTAGAAGGCGGGAGTCTTTAATGTGGCAACACTGCATCAGAGGCCTGTTGCTTGTCACTTCTTGGCCACCCTAGTCTCTGCAACGTGTATAGATGTAGCTTTAGTGGCGTGTACATGTCTACACTGACTAGGGCAGCCAATAAGCGACCGGCAGTAGGTCTCCGATGCAGCGTTGCATGGCTGTCTTTAGTAGAAGGCGGGAGTCTTTAATGTGGCAACGCTGCATCGGAGACCTACTGCCGGTCGCTCATTGGCTGCCCTAGTCAGTGTAGACGTGTACACGTCACTAAAGCTGCATCTATACGCGTTGCAGAGACTAGGATGGCCAAGAAGTGACAAGCAGCAGGCCCCCGACGCAGTGTTGCCACCTTCAAGACTCCGGCCTTCTACTTGAGACGGCCATGACGTAAGTCATTGAAACAAATTCGAGCAATAGTCTTTTCACCAAAAGTAAGTGGCTTTAGGAATGTTCTCCTCAACGCCACAGCACCGCGGTTTGACGACGCCATAGCCGTAAGTGTACGTTAAAACGAAGGAAAAAGCGAGTAATTAAAAACCGCTAATTACAGCAGCTTCCAACCGGAATTTCATCCCTCCAAGCCCAGGTCGTTAGAGAAGTGTAATCTCAAGACCGCTGAGCTCGTAAATGTTTATTTTCATTTAAACCTGTTAAGTAAAAGTCCTGCTTCTGGTGTGTTTTTCAGGTATGCTGCAGAACGTTGTGGTTAGTAATTTTATTATAGAAATCCCTTAATCTGTATTAATTGCTATACCTGCGAATATAACATACACTACCGATTATGTCACTATAAGTGGGGACAATATTTTGTGATTTATTTTTAGGTCAATTTTATTTTTATGTTAGGATTCGGTGTTACCGTTTTTAATTTTGTAAACAATATTTATTGTTCATAAAAATTCAAATCTAGTCAGACATCCATGTTAAATTTTAACACATAACTTTTATAAAGACATGTTATTGAGAAAAGAGCGCCTTACGAAATAAACAGCCTGATGAACATAATCGAAAAGAAAAAAACACTGCAGGCCTAATACGTTTTCAGGCTTTCAGATTATCCTAGCGCAAGCTTAAAGTTTTCAGATAATATGTATTTCCTTCAATCTGTACATTACTGGTATTTTAGAAGGAATAATAAAGGTTTGCAAACGAATACAGAGTTTTTGGTGGTTTCATATTACTTCGAGATTTAAATTAAATTTCTGTGTTTGATGACGTATTACCATACACTTAGGAGTTACTTCGGTTTTATCCCTTTTCGCAATATAATACTGACAGTAATTAGTTTGATAGTTAATCTCGCTTATTGAGAACAAGAATTTGGGGTCTCTGAAAATCGCTGAAAACCGCTTTCTTCACGCGACTGTTACCCGGAGAATCCCACGCTGATCCATAAAACGCAGCTATAGAAACATGCTTTTTTCTTAACGGGTTTGGTTCCGAGTTTGTACATGTTTAATGATAATTATTTTTTAAACATATATAAATATCGTAAAAACGTTCTGTAACTTTGTTGTAACTGGTTTTCAATATTTACTCTGATTTTGTCGAGATAAAATACAGCTTAATAGTATCTAATTAGTTGAGTAATTAAATCTCCTTACAATTGATAAATTAGCAAAAATCTTTTTTCAGTTTGTCTCCAAAGATTGCATTACGTACTAAAACCAATTTGCGACAGAGTTACAAAGCAATTTTACGATATCGGCTCTCGTCTGTGTTAAAACAAAAATCTCTCGAAATCCGAGAATCTCGTGCCCACGACCTTAAACCGCAATTACCACAAACTAATTAATGTTATCGCCTCTTAATGTTCCACAGGATAAATAATAAATGTAAAGAACTACGTTACAAAATTGTCGTGTTTTCATTTCAATTACCACATGGAGTAGTGCATTGTTTTCCATACTGTAAATTTAATTTGATCAGTTAGAAAATTCAGAATTAATTTCCTGAATGATTTCAGGTAGATGTATGGAATTTTAGTTTTTGTTGGTGGTTCACTCCAGTAGGCTCTTACGTACTGTCCTCAATTGAAAGTTAAAGAATTCCTTCTAGCCTCATTAATTATAATAAATATTTGAATCTTACACGTGGTCCTAAGATGGCTCCTCCGAGAGGAAAAAAAACTAACTTCATGTCGGTTAATTGATTTGCACGTGGACACGAAACTGCTTTACGCTGGTCAGCGGTAAACTTAGCACCTCATTGGTTTTGTGTATCTACATACAAATACAGCCTGTTTATGGAGCCACATTAAATTTCTAAGGGCGCTGGTTGTTTATGGGTTGGAGGTATAGAACGGACGAAGTGACAAGAGCGCGCACTGTTTCCGTGGCACTGTAGGATTCAAGCGGTGAAGGAGAAATGTTAACTTACCAAAATGTCTTCACTTCATTAGCTGTTACTGTTAGGGACACCTGTTTTTCGCGAAAATAATTTTGCCCCAATTTGTTTCAATGCCTTACGTACACATCTGCAGTCCTGCTTCATGGTTATTGGCAGAGTGTCTTTGAGGAAAGACGCTTCTCATTTGACCCTACTTATAAGAATAAGGTTACGGCGAACTGTACAATTTTTTTTGTACTTTTACAAAGAAAAGTCTTGGAAACCAGTTGCCAAAGAAATTCCTTGTAAAACTACAATGGTTATCCTTGTAATTAAATACAAAATATATGTTTGTAAAATTACAAGGACTAGCCTTGTAGCTGTACTTTCAATAAGGAAAAAAATAAATTTAAATGTTCATTGTACTTCATAAATAACACTGAACATATTTATCGAATAACTTTTGAATAAAGGACGTATACATGAAATTATTTCGAAAAAATAAACAAAAGTCTCGGGAGGTGCTAACTTTCGAACTACTTTGCCCACACTCAGAATCTACGTATCTTATCACTTTTTTTTAATTTAATATTTTTTTATGAAAATGTTTGGTGCAGTGGCGATGCGGAAGCTTCCGCATCATCACTGCACCAAACTCCCCCCCCCTCCTTCTTTTAATGTGACTTAATTTGAGTGACCCCAGTACATTTCGTGAGACAATTTGTATAGTGACAATTTTTGAAACCCAATGGACAAACACAAATTTACACCCAGCCAGACCTGGGAATCGAACCCAGAACCCCCCCGCACCAAAGCCGGCCGCTCAACCAACTGAGCCACGGGGGGTCGGCGTCACTAGACCACTGTTACTTACATACTGATTGAACTTTATTTATTTGTGTGCATTCATTGTAAAGTTCAGTAATAATTCTTCCTTTTAAAGCACGCAATTAATATAAATATTCACTTTATTCCAGAAAATACTTTTCATAGGTTGTGATCTTTGCATAAGTAATTTCCAGCGACCTTACGATTTTTGTAGGCTACACAATTTTTTTCTAAGTTTTTTTTGCAGCAAACAATATCCTTTAAACGTTATAAACTAATAATTTTACAAGGAATATTTTCAACATTTACAAAAGTTTGTACAACTACGAAGAAGTGCCTTGTCATATGTTACAAAATAATTTACAGTGCAGGAACTGTCGGTATAGGTACAAGGAATTCCTTTGTAGTATTACAAAGTTTACCCTTGTAAATTCATGATCTAATGATTTTACAAGGATAGTCTTTGTACTTTTACAAGGACTTGTAAAAGTACAAAGAATACCCTTGTAAATTTTACAGATTTTTTTTAGAGTACGAATAGCACACGTCTGAGATTTGCAGTGAAACGTTAGACACGTGACAGTTAAACTCAGCCAATCACTGACCGTGTAGCAGAGTCACAGATGTGCACACGGGGCACTGAAGCAAAACTAGTGCAAAAATATTTTCACCAAAAACAGGTGCCCATACTTATTCTGGTACATCCATTATGGCGCTCGGCTGAGAAAACACTCATCTCCTTGTAAGACGTATACCTATAAAACTTAAATGTTTATAAAAATATTCGTGTAACCAATAATACGTTAACAGTGATTTTGAAATTAAATTATCAAAAATATGTTGTAATTTAACTACGTTAAATTAATAAAATTATATTGGGGCCCGGCGGCCGAGTGTTCAGACCATTCGCTCCCACCAAGGTGATCCGGGTTCGATTCTCGGCGGGGTCGGTCCCAGAATTTTCGCATGTGAGAATTGTTCTGGATGATGCCGTTGGTCGGCAGGTTTTCTCGGGGATCTCCCGCTTCCCCAGCCCTTTCACTCCGGCGCTGCTCCGTGCACATCTCACTAGCGCTGAAGACCTCGAGCGCTGACAGTTCTTCAAGGACAATTAAATTAAATGTTTAACGATCTTCCTTAATATTGATTTTTCTCTGCGAATTGTGAATGGTTTACCCACAGTTTTTATATTTTTTTGTGTTGCCGAAACTTTCATTTAGGGCTACATCTTGTGCAGGAGAAACCCCAAGACAGCTCTGCGCTTTTCCAATTTCTCTTAATCCAGGTGGTACAGGATTGTAAAAGAAGTCGAGGGAGGCGATAAATAAAAACTGCACGCCGCCAGTCCGTGGAAGTTATTTCACCGGAGGAGATATCTGTAGTGACGTGGGGAGTGTTAGGTCTGGGAGCCAATCCAATAACCGTTGTTTCCTCAAGTTCCTCGGAGAAGTAAGCAACACCGCTTCGTAGTTGTCGCGTGGTATTTCTGCTGCCGGGGTTAGTTATGATGGTATCACAACCTCAGAATGTTAGCTGATACTCAGATTAATGCTTTGTAACCTAGTTTCCTGAACTGTTTACCTAAGCAGTCTGTGAGAAGTTGCTAACACTATAAGATACCGCCGTTACGGTGACAGTGCACAACTAAATTTAACCTAAAAAAATTACTTTCTAATTTCAGTAATTAATTTTAAAAAATTATTCACTGGTGGATAAACCACGTCTTAAATAGGAGAGGAATGTGATAGGTAAACTGACTCTCAAATAGTTTATTTATTTTGAGGAATATATTTATGGCTATAACCTATTTGATGAGTTTTTTTCTATAAAATTGCCCACATCTAAAATCACTTTAGAGCAAGGAAGAATAAATATAGCGCCAAATGCACAGTAAATTAAATAATTTCCTACGTCTACAATCATACCCTAGCGTTTAGTAAAAACAAGGTAGCACATATCATAGTAAACATGAAAACTACAATAAGATGAAAGAAAATATTTTGCGGCAGCTACGAAACATTATGTGGGTATCTACTCTGAAAAATGCATTTTGTGATCGTCACAAAAACATTTTGTTGACACCACTAAAATATTGTAGCTACCACAAAATGATTCTGCGGTTACTTCAAAATTAATTTTCAGGGAAGACTTCGTACAATTTATTTTTAAGTGCAGACCCAAAACTTAAATCCCAGATAACGTAGGCCTACATTTATAAATAAAAAGTTTCTTAGTAAAATTTCGAATTGAATTTGAAGAAAATTACTTGACAGTTTCTGACAGCTTCTGTAAGTTGTAAGAGTCATAAATATCTAATCAGTAGAGAACTGCGAATGTCACATTATTTTCTGACTGTAGCCTAGACTATAAGCATTTGTACGTTCATCCGATGTCGTCCATCAGCATACATAAACCATTTCCGCCAATAACTAAAATGTCTTCGCTTGAGTGACCGATGACAAGCATAGCTGTCCGTTATATGAAGATGACATCACGTAAAGGCCATTGGCCAAGTTCATCACTTACAGTGTTCAAGGACGTATAGGTAAACTAAGCTTTATCTGTAGGGACGTGAAAAAATCCCCTTTCGTTTTCGGTACAGATTAGAATTCCAACCACTGTAAGTTAGTATCACGTTTATAATTAGTAGGGACCCCTGATTTTTGCGAAAATAATTTTGCCCCAGTTTGTTTCAGTGCCTTACGTGCACATCTGTAATATTGCTTCATGGTTATTGGCAGCGTGTCTGTGTGGAGAGCCGTATCTCATTTGACTGAGCCAATTACAATAACGTTCCTGCAACACCACACGTCTGTGATTTGCCGGTATAATACCAAGGCTCGTGAGAGTTAAAATATAGAATCACTGACCACGAAACAAAGTGTGGCAATATTCTTTTCGCGAAAAATAGGGATCCCTAATAATTGGTTCTCAACTCATTTGACAACTCTCGGGTAGTCTCGAGCCGTATACGTAGAGCCCGGTAGTTTTCGCGAATAGATTTTTGCACCACTTTGTTTCAGTATCTTACGTGCACACCTACATCTCTGCTATGTGGTCAGTGATTGGATGCCTTAACACACAACGTCTGGAAGTTAAACCCGCAAATTACAGACGTGTTGTGTCACAGTTACCCATGTACTGATTGGCACAGTCAAATGAATAACAACTCTGCACAAAAACCCTCTGCCAATAATCACGAAGTTGAGCTGCAGGTATGCACGTAAGACACTGAAACAAATTGGGGCAAAAATCTTTTCGCAAAAACTACCGGGCCCTACTTATCATCTTAATTATTTCTGCTTTGTCACAAATTATTATTATTTAACTCTGACAACGCTGTATGGTTAAAGATAGTTCGTGGCCTAATACGAGGATGATTTCTATAGGACGCCTGTATGCACATGCACTGAGAGAAATAATTGTTTCATTATACTAAATATATTTGTTTGGGTGATGTTTGCTTCAGCTAAACAATATTTTGTTGGTAATACCAAGCTTGGAGTCCTCCAAACAAAATTAATTATTTCCCTCGACCAAATTATTCATTTAAACGCAATTTGTTTGTGCCAGACGTATATTTGGTTACTATAGGACGTCGAATAA
>PNEQ01111003.1:0-14105 GCA_003012365.1 Medauroidea extradentata
CCCGTGCATTTAATGAGTAGATATTGTAGCTAAAATTTATCGGAGCAGTTTAATGTAGTTGTAAACATTGCACGACCCTATGTAAATAAAAGCACATGGCATTATTTGTGTTTACATCGGCGGAAAGATATAAACTGGCAGGAAATAGAAATTAATCAGGGCTTTTTTGAGTGTTCACTTTATTCCGAATCACCTATAGGGTTAGGTGGGCAATGTTAATGGAATTATTTCAAATTACAGCAATGAATAGCCTACTCTACAGATATTAAGTTAATACAATTATTTAAAATTTAACTTTTTCTTGTATACTTTTCTAAATTTGATCAAAATTGTAACATTTAATGGCGTTACCAGAAATAAACAAACATGTATGGGTAACTAATGTTTTCTACCTGACATCTAAAAAGATTAAACAATAGTAGCTTATTTGGTTACTGCAAACTGAAGTTGCAAGAGCATATTACAGTGCAAGCAAATATATTTAAACTTTAATAATAATTAAAATAGGCTAATTCATGCAAGAATTATTAAAATTATTTTTCGTGTTGCCTTTAATTTGGTTCTGTACTATCAGATCATAAAGCCGTATAGGCCTAGTTTAAGTTTCCAGTTGTAGACTATTAAACAAACTTACCTTTTGTGGTAGGCCTACCTTTTAAATATCAGTGTAGCCTATTATAGTCATGTGACTATTGTAGGCTATATAGCAAAAATTTGTGCTCTCACAATCTAAACGGAAATAATAAATCAATAAAAAGCGTAAGTAATAAACAAACATGGGTAGGCCTAATTGCCCAGATCAGGTTTAAATATTTTGTTGATTAATTAACACATGTCATCAAACCAGTACACTTTAATGACCGGGAAATATATAGACGTACGTCTTCTGGCCGTTTCTTTTGGTAATATGTAGGCCTAAATTTTTGTAGCCGACGGTAAGCACAAAATCTTACGTGGACTTTATATTAACCACTTACTTGCTTAAAACAAACAAAAAAAAAACACTGACATTTTCTTACAAAATGAATTTATTGAGCCGGCGCCTTGAAAAAGCATGTTTACATAGAAGACCACAATAAGAACCGTAGGTGTTTAACCACAAATTCCGTTAAAATAAAAGTTAGGTAATATTTTTAAAATGTTATGTAGCACTTTTGTCTGGACGGATTACGTACTTCTTATTTAGCGAATGTTTTTGTAGACATGCCAGCTGAAGTTCCTGTCTTCCGAATCACGTCTTAATATCCCGTTGTCGTTAGCGATTACAAGCCGCGTATTTTAATTCCTGAATTATTGCAATATATTACAATTACATACATGCACAAAATATTAAAATAACGCTGTACAAGAATCTCAAACAAACACGAACACACGAGAAGCTCAACCTGAAACACTCGCAACGCAAATGGCCGCTCTTTGTTTTGGTTGCCGGACGTCATAATATCCCATTGGCGATTACAGGCTGGGTTTTATAATCCACACATTACAATATATTTCATATATGCACAGAATAATAAAGTTAACACATTATAAGAATCTCAAACACACGCGAACGTGGTAACGTTTCACACTCGCAAATGGCCGTGCTTTGTTTTGTTTTGGTTACAGGTCGACTGATAATGGTGCGGTTGTTTGTAAATTAGTTATAAAATTGCGTGATTTGAATGGAATAAAATAGTTAACTGACTAATGCTGGATACGAAGCCGTGTTATTATATTACGTTTTCTCCAAAATGCATACTTATTTTTTCACATATTATACACACTACTTTCAGCGTCGGCGATGGAAGGTAACCGATTTGTTGATCAGGGCTGCCACTACTACTTCATCAGGTCAAACGGTCACGTCCTGTTGTTTTAAATGGTTGCCACGTGTCTGGCACGTGTTAAAAATATTGGTAGCATCGGCTGTCAAAATACGGAATTTTTACATGGGATGGACTATAGGCGCTGTAAGGTAAGGTAAATGAAGAGACACCAACAAACAGGTTAGTGGTTACCAGTGCGGGAAAGTAACAAAGGTGAGCCGAATAAAATTGTGCATCATATTAGCAGTTTTTTTGTTCTGTTGTCTCAAATCAAAGTGAAAAAGTAAAATTTGGAATGTAAACGTTTTTTTTAAATAAATAAATGTAGGTTAAGACTATCACTAAGACGTCTGTGAGAAACACAATGTAAAAGCATGGCAGGTACACAAAAAAATATATTAGACTTATTAAAAGAAATGTTAGCGGGACAAACTGAACACTGATAAGAGAAATTAAAGAGGGGAGTTAAGGAGATAAAGGAGGAACTGAGTAGTGAAATTAAGAGACGTGCAGAAGTGTTTGAATTAGAACCAACAAAATCTATTAAAAATATTGAGGTTGTAGAAGTGTTAGGCCTAAAGGTACAGAAGGCGACTGAGGTGCAAGAGGGTGAAATTAAACTACTGGCAACTCATGAGGGAGTGGCACAAGTATAATTTTGTAGTAGATTAAGAAATAACCCAAAATTGCAACTGGAGGTTTAGATGGCAGGTAGAGGAAATGAACAGAGCATTTTGGGGGCCACATAGAAATTGTTAACGAAGTGTTGTTGGTAAGATATATGGAAAAGTGGGGGGTGCAAGCATGGCACGTAAGTGAAGCACTGTTTCCAGGCCAAGAAGAACTGGAGGGTAAAGGCCATTGTTCTAGGTCAATGCACGAAACAGCAGATGGCAAGCAGCACGTGGAGCTGAAGGTGCAGAGATGTACTGAGAGATGGGGAGTACAGGAGTGGACAAGGGGAAAAGTAAAGATAAAGATTTACTCTTAAACCATTACCCTGTGCTGTGCTTAGAGGAGCAAGAGAAGCGTGTCAGTGTGAGGGTCCTGTTCCACAGGGTAAAAGGACTCTTCTGTATTTCTATAGATTTAATGAAACCTTTACAAATTAATAAAATTCTTAATTGGGTATGGCACCACTAGGTTTATGACAACATGGTAATGTTGTAATTTGTACCGGGAGTCGGCGACTCCAGTTCACTATACATGAAGATCTGTTGGTTATACTATTTCTTGGACTGGCAGTGAGGTTGCTATGGAGAAAGTTGGGGCGTGTGCCCTGTGCGACTAGTGATTTGAACTTTCCTCCCGGACTTCGGCCGTGCTCGGCCGCCGTCGGATGCGCTCATGTTCACTCTCCCCTCCTTCCCCCACTTCTCCCTCCCGTGCCTAGCTCAGACGCTCAAGTCTGCGAGACGGTAGTCTTCTCCTGGGCCCGATCGGGGGCGGTTGTGTTTCGCTTGCGACCGCGGTGCCACACCTGAGCCGTGTCATTGGTAAGTTCTTCATTTGTGTAATTAAGTTTTGCGTTTCTATTTTCCATGTATTTTCAGTTAGGTTTGGGTTTGTAGATTGTTTTCGTTAATGACACGTCGAAGGTGTGCTGTCGCGGCCGCGAGCCCTGTACGACTAGGGATTGGTTCCTGCCTTAATTTTTAATGGAACAAAGTGGCGCGCATGTGTCGGCCACAGCAGAATTGTAATTTCCAGCCTAATTTTGTGACGTAAATCTGTATAATTTTCTCAGTGAAGAAAATATTCTGTATACACCTATTTGTAAGACCTTGTATGGTATCGTGAGTTATATAAAATTGTTTTGCTAAGGTCTGTCTTACATCATTGGTAGTTTTGAGAACCCTGTGTTGATGTCGTACCTTAAATGTGTGTTCTAATGGGAAGGGTACTGGTGAGTGGCACTGGGCCTTGGTCGATGCTTAGCAACGCCAAGATTAGCAGCCTGTTATTACCATGCCTGCTAGAAGCAAGTTCAAATTAGGTACCTACCTTCAGTATATTATAATAATGAGTTTTGTTAAGTTTGAGCATTGTTGGTATAGTTTTTCACCTTGTGAGCAAGGTAGAAGTAACTGTGAAATACATTTAAATAAGACTTTGATAATGTGAATGTCTGCACTTTAAATTTAATTACATTGATCAACCGGGTTAATTATTGAATTTTGCATAGGTATGAGACATAATTAAACTTAAATTAAAATAGTACTGAATTTAGTGTACAGTAATATGGATAAGCAGAATTTGAAGTGACAATGTAGAAAATAATGATAATAATTTAAGAAAGTAAATTTGAAAATGATTAACTTACCTGCACTCAAGGTATAGCAGCAGTGTAAATAAATGTTTGCGGATTAATGTCGGAGTGTTTAGTAAAATCTAAAGGGATATATGGAAGGTATGGAGACTTATGGTATTCGCAAAATTTCTAAGCAGTTTTGGTATTTGTATTTGAGGTTAGAATCTGGATAGTGAAATTGTGGTTGTGGTTAAATAAATAAAATGTAAAGCGTAATGGAAGGAGGAAGTGGTTGTAGTCGGAGAAGGTGTGTGAATGTAGGTATGTACCGAATTTGCCGGCATATAAGACGACAATTTTTACATATTTTTGGCCCTCAAAAATTGCTACTCGTCTTATATTAGGGTGCAAAAATTTATGGTAGCCAAAAATCGTTTGAAAGCTAAGCTGTAAGCTGTGGAGTTGTATGATGTTTCAAGGAATTGCGTTTTTCATCACAAATGAAAACGAGTGCCCCGTTTATTTTAATAAAATTTACGGTACGAGATTTTGATGAGCGTCATTCATAATAAAGGACACTTTCTCGCAGCGAAGCGGCGATCGATGCGAGCGCGTGCCGAGATACTTTGTCTCGCCAGCCTACAACTCTCGGGCGGAGAAAACGAGGATCTAGGTCCGCATGCTTTCATCCTTTGTCTCGCAAGCACAAGACTCTCGGGCGGAAAAAACGAAGATCTAGGTAGCGTACCACACATTCATGTGTCTACCGTCTAGTGCTAGGCTGGCGGACAACAGCGCACAGGAATGCGATGACCTTGCAAGCAGCTGTTGTTGCCCGGCGTTGCCATGTAGTGCGCGGCGTGCCTTAGGCCGGCGTTGCCAAGTCGCGCACACCTGCCGGCAAATGGAGATATCGCCGGCCGCAGCTGTGCATTTCCTTGGCTATTGGGCGCGCGGAAGGCGGTAGTAGCCAATGTTATTCGTTTAAGTGTCTATTATTATGTTTAAATGCCGGTAATAAATGCATTGAAAATATATCAACTAAGTTTTTAATGTTTCATGCAAAGGAAAAAAATATTTTTCTGTCGGGAATTTCAAAATTAGTAATTTACTTTTTTCCAAGATTTTGTACCTTCAAAACCATGACTCGTCTTATATGTGGGGTCGTCCTATATGCCAGCAAATACTATATGTTTTGAGTTAAGGAGAGAGTTGTCAATGATTTAAGGTTATGTGGAATATTGTGTGTTCGGGAGCCTTCGTCGTGGTGCAAATAAGGCTTGCCCGGTGGTCATTATTGAGGAAGATGATGATGTATTTTGTTTATGGTTTTTGGAAGTTTGCCTTGTCGTGGTGCAAATAGGCATATAGTTGTTTATGGTGGTTGAGAGGGTGCCTCGTCGTGGTGCAAATAGGTACGCCTTATTATGGTTAAGGAATTACATGGTATATGGTGTTGTGTGAATTTGTGAAGTTGTAATGGTGTGTATAAGTGGTAAGAGGTGATGGTGCAGCCTCCCTGTATTTAAAATAAATGGGTAATAGGTAATTATGTGCTTTTGTTTTCGAATTTTCTTTCAAAGATAAATGTATACAAGTTCTGGAATTATGTAATTAAGAGGATTTATGGAAACTGAGTGGTTTTAAAATTTGTGTGCTGCTATATGTCAAATTATGTGTTACTTAATTTTCTTGCACAGGAGAAATTTGTGATTGTACATAGAAAAATAGTTTAAGGAAAACAACTGTGCTTACGGTTAAGTCATTTGTAATAATTTTATATTAGTGTTCTTCTCAGGGTTGACAATAATAAGCAGATAAGGTAGTGATGGTATCATTTAATTTTCTTATTAAATACCTGATGGTAAATTTACTCGTAAGAATGTATGCTTAACTGGGATTGATTTTTCTTGAGGATTGCTAAACTTTGATATAAAGAAGAGGGGAATAAATTTGTAAAACTCAGCTGTGTTTGCAGAATGTAAGCCAATGTTGTCAAGAAAATAAGTAAAGAATGTTGTAATATTTTTTTTTTAATGTGGTGCCATATGCCTAAACATAATAAAGTTTATTTTAGTTGTAATTTTTTTTGTATGATGTGTTGGGTGTAGCAATGAATAATACATGTTATTTGGTACACAAACTAATTTACTAAGTACATTGCTGCAGTTATTTGTTGTGAATTGCTGTTTGGAGTTAATGAACTACCATAATAATGATGTTAGTTAATTGTAAGTTGAGTCAATATTAAGGTTTCAAGTGAATTAAATTCCTTTTTAAACTGATCATTACTGAGCATGATAGTTTTTGTAATTTGTTTCTTCATGAAGTGTTTTGAGTATTGTGGAGATAGAAATAAATGATTACATATAATATAAAATCATATGAAATAATAACATTGAGAGACTAGACAGATTTCTTGCAACACGCCAGTACACTGAAAGGGTTTATTCGATTTGGATGGGATTGTCGTAATTTTGTGTTAAACGCTTGGTCCATTTGTCTTTTAGTTGTTTACCAATTCGTAGCCATTGATGGCTGTTAACTTGGTGTAAAAGGGAAGTGCTATATGAGAAAGGGTATTATGCAGAGAATGTTTATGTGAAGAAGTTGTTTCAGTGTGTGATGGTGTAGTTTTTTATTTTTGGGCACCTTCTTGGTCCAATGGGGTGTAGCCAGTTTTTTGGACACCTTTGTTGTCGCTCCAATTGGGTGTACCCAGTGTGTAGGTCACTCTCGACGTCATTCCAAAGCAGCGTAACCCATTTTTTTTTTGTGATACAAGTTGATGGTACAGACTTCCTGTAATCACCTAAATGATACACAGCCGACCAAATGTATCGGTTGTAATTTGGTGGTATAAAAAATAATAAGGGTTTTCAATAGCTTTAAAATTTTGGTTATGTTTGAAATTAAGGCTATATTCAACTAAGGTGTGCTGCTATAAGTCAATGAACCAAATTTAAATATATTTTTTAATGGATTTTTTTTTTCTCCCATAAAATAGTTAATGACATACTATGGTACTTAGTAAATCTTTCATGATCAGGGATGAGCTCAAATATCAATAAACAGTTACAGGTTTTTTTTTGTTTTGTTCTTAAATGTGGTAGTGTGTGAGAAGTTAGGAGAGCAGCAATTTTGTGTCTGGTAATACTTGTACAGCGTGGAGGTAGTAAACATGTGATTTGCCGGAGTTTGTACTCATGTACTGCATATGGTATTCATTGGTGTAGTGTAGGTTATGTAACTTAGGTAATCATCGGAATTATAGAACACAAGATTGTAATTTGTATTGAAATAATTGTGGTTAGGTGTTATACTGAGAATGTAGTTAACACTTATGGTTCGTCCCTCGGGAAAACCCATTGCATGTTAAGTGAAGGGTTTGTGACGTGCACTGGCTCGTCGCCCATACTTAGTTTCGTATCATATGGTAATTTTAATTTTTTTTCTCTCTCAATATTTTTTGTTGTTTAAAACAATTTAATTCGGCCAAATTAACCAAGTATAAGGATGTATACGGCAGGATCCAACATATTAATTGGGGATGCTAAACAAGAAATTTACATTAAAATTTAATTCAAAATTTTAAATTTACTGTTAAAGCAAGATAAAAGTAGTAAATTTCACGTGTCAATCATATCTAATTTATATTGTGTTTGGAGATAATTTAATTTTGAACAACTTTTCTAAGTAACTTTTTGTTATATTTTGCTTTGTTTGGATGTTGAAAATTTCAAGACAAGTAGACTCTGAGCTTGCCTCCTCTGGGATGGAATTTATCTGGCAGGCAGGTCAGAATTCAGACGCCTGGAGGCACATACAGAGTTGTGCCGGTATGCAGATTGAGCTGCAGGTTGTTAGGCCATCATCGTGGGTGGTAGTGCCTGGCGCTACAAAACTCCAAAAAGGTGGTGATCAGTGACGGATTGGTGACTCAGTATATCCCCAATTAATAAAATAATGAATATTGCTTTTAGATGTTACTGTGGAATAAAACGCTTTGCAAATTTGTCTGTAACTATGTTACCTACTTGTCTTCCGTTATGAATGTCAATTGACAGGTTTGTTAGAACAACTTGGGTCCCGTTGTACCACTCCGCCGCTTAGCCGAGTAAGTCAGAGTGCTCCCGGGGGAAGTTAGTCATAGTACGTCGGAGCTTGTAGATAGTCGCCGGGAGATGGCCAACTGAGTGTTTATTAGTTGGGGCATCATGGTGGTAGCAGGAAGACGTGTTAGGTGCTGGGGAGGAGCCGTGAAGGATAGAGGGCGGATTCGCGAGTAGAAAGGAATTCTTCAAACATATTATTTTGTTTGTTTTACATATATCAAGGTGTAAGTACTTATAACAGCACGATTTAGAACAAATAAAGATAAGATGCCAGGCTAGGTGTTACAACAGGGAGCAACGGCAAGTCGCAATATCTAGAGAAATCCAACTATATAACCCAGGGCGAGTGCTCACTACTTTAACTGCCAGGGAGTTCTGGCATGATATAGGGATGTCTAGCCAGTATTGTTATTGTAGTGTAAAGTAGTTTGAGAGTTGAAATAAAGGATAAAGGCAGATATTTTAATTTGTTCTTTATTCTTTACTGATTAACACAATGGCTATCCGGGCATCAGTATCATAGGCACCACCTCTACATCAAAACAAACCAAACCTTGTGTAAGGTATCCTGCTAGAGATTCGAAGAAGTTCCAAGAGTCCTCTGTTCTTGTAGTCATTCTGCCCGCTACATCATTTAGATAACAACGGCAGAGAGTCACGACACGACCGATGAAGTAGCAGCAGCAGCAACAAATCAACTCCTTCGTCGTCGCAACACATTACATATAGCAGCCCCCTCCCCCCTTACAAGGTCAACTACAGCAATGTGCTCCCTATTCATAAAAACCTGCTGTTGATCTGTCAAGCGCAACCCTTTATTACTCATTCTGATATGATCATTGCTAGACTGAGACAAGTCCGCAGCTGCATTATGATGGGTGTGATTCTGTGAAATTGCCTTCTACATTTAAACAGAATTATGAAAATTAATTGTTAATTTTAAACTTTTTACAAACACAAAAAATATTTTATTCTGGCTTATATGCATGAATAGAAGCTGCTATAAACAAACACAAACAGTAAAACTGCCTCAACCCAGATACTGAGTTGTACACTCGCTAGCCGGAGCCGGCTACTAACTAGTCACACTAATACTCAAATACAAGTACCCACTTCGCACAATCCAGATACAGTAACTCAAACTCAGTGCAACAAAGTCTTTAGAACTGTAGATGTACCACTTCCAAAATCTAATCAGTTTGAAGCAAACCACACGAGAGATACTACTTCAGGAAAATGTGAGCGAGATAAGTGATTTATATGTGAAATAGTTTATTTATTTACTTATTTATTTTTCTTTACACTGGGATGAGAATCACTAAGCACAGTATGTATGGTATGCAAATACATTTTATTTAAAATGCTGAACACACAGATAAGTGCTGTTGTGGTCTTAGAATGATTTTTGCGATGGGGTTCAGTTATAAACAGATGTGTTTTTCTGGATATAAGCCATTGCTAGTGAATGCTACTGAGTCACAGAAAACACAATGTTACATGAGCCACAAAACCGTCATGCAACGATATGTGTTTGTCCTTTATGTGTATATCACACTGGTACTTGATACTTGACACAATAAGAAACAAAAAAAAAAAAAAAAAAAAAAAAAAAAAAAAAAAAAAAAAAAAAAAAAAAAAAAAAAAAAAAAAAACAGTAGATATCGGACACGATCAGAAATACAACAGACACAAAGATGAGACAAAACAAAACACAAAGATATCAGACACAAACAGAAAAACCAACAAACGACACAAACTATGAGACGAAACAAAACACAGTAGTTTTCCAGACAGTCGGTATTAACGACGCTTCGGGAATTGGAATCTATTCCCATCATCAGATAAACACACAGGGTTTGTTTGTTCTGTTTGTTCCTTGTTTTATTTGACCAATTCCATTTTTTGAATATTATGTCATGTATGTATCCTGTTGACTAAAAGCAAACCTTCATTTACCAAAGGATCCAATTAAATATTGTGTAAATTTTCGTCAATGATAATAGGTATTTTACAACTGTGAAACTGGGAAAAAAAAAAAAAACATAAACATAAACATCAAGTAATGTGTACATTCTAGGGGAACAAAAGCTAAACAAACATTGCGCAATTTTTTATTGGACAACGGACAGTGTTGCAGTAACAAGCAAAGGTGTTGCGAGCTCAAGTAATGATGCTGCGTGAGACAATAATTCCGCTGTGGGTTCAAACATTAGTACTACAGGAATGAGTACGTCACCAACTTACTCCAAAGCAACTATTTGTAAGTACTTTAGTAAGACATCTGACATTAGCAACTACGGGAAATGTTTGAAGTGTGGTAAATTGTTGAAAATTACTTATGGTAGTACATCAGGTTTAATAAGACATTTAGCCCTACATCCCATTCTGAACCAACAATTTCTAAATGAATCTAATCAAGAAAAAGAAAAACGAAATGTGAAACTGTCTAGACAGAGCACGTCTACCCAAACAGCTCAAAATTGAGAACACATTCCAATGGCAAAATACTCACCCAAGGGCAGTAGAAATTACTCTTAGGTTGGGTGAATGGATAGCAGATTCAATGCTACCCTACTCTGTCGTGGAAAACAACTTATTTAAAAAAAGCCCTACATACTGCACAGCCACTATACAAAGTGCCATCCCGGACAACTTTTACAAGAAAAGTGATTCCAGAGTTGTACAGTAAAGTTAAAGGAGTTTTGACAGAGACTGTATCACAAGCAGTTGCAAATGCTGACTTAACAGTAATGTCATTCACGTCTGACTTGTGGACTTCACGTAACAATGATGCATTTATTATCATTTACATGTCATTATGTAGACAAGTTCAGCATTTTCAAGACACATGCAGTTTTCCTAGACGTCGAGCTGGCACTACACAATGGCATCATTCACACCTCAGTACACATAAAACCAACAAACAACCTTCAATACCTTCAATTTAACAGCTGTCACCAATGTACCATGCCAAAAGTCACTATTGTACAGCCTTGCCACCAGAGCCAATCGCATATGTTCAACCCGCAGTGACCTCAACAAAAAGTACTAACAAATAGCCAAAGCTATCACAGACAGAGGTTACCCTGAACCCCTGGTCCAAAAAAAAATCCAACGAGCCACCTCCAATACCAGCAACACTACCAAAGCCAAAAATACAGAAATCCCCCTGGTAGTACCATATCATGAAGGCCTAGGCAAACTCCGACCCATTCTTAACTCAGGCTACAAAATCTTGTCCTCCTCGCCACAAACACAAAACTTTCTTTCAAAACCACCCAGGCTAGTTTCCAGACGTCCACCCAACCTCTGCAACAAACTAGTACGTCCCAAACTCCCACCTTCTACAGCTACCAACACTATTACCAATCTCAAAGTTTCTCATCCCTGTAATAGCTCACGTTGTGGCACTTGTGCCATCCACCAGCCCTCTACATCATTCAAAAGCAGGCAAACCAACCACATTTACCCCATCCAAGGCAGTTACAATTGTGCTGCCAAGAACTTGATCTACCAGCTACAGTGTTCACACTGTAATGCTGAATATATTGGCCTCACCACCAACACTCTGAGACAGAGAATGAATGGCCACAGAGCAGACACCACACTAGCCATAGCAGGAAAAGACACCAATCCACAGGATAAACCAGTTGCTGCCCATGCAGCCCATCATAACAAAGACTTTGACTCTTGTTACAGCACTAGAGTGGTGAGGGCCCTGCCAACTCCATCAATAGCTCTGAACTCAAACAATGGGAACTAGCTCATCAATATACAGTAAAACCTCTTTATAACGACCCATTTTATAATGACCACCTGTCTATAACTACCCTTTTTAGGGAAACCGTGATTTTTAAAATTTTTTTAATTTCAAATTTCAAGGAAATCAGCAAAAAATAGGTTTTTGTGCGCTGTATTGCGTTTCTAGTGGCGAGAACTGTACTCCACTCCACGCGGCAAGTCTGCCGTAATGGTACTCTTTATCTTCCTTTCCCCTCACGTGAATACCTGGCACGCTCGGCATTCTCCACCTTTGTTCACGTGCCAGTGTTCTCTCGCTTGCTGTTAGATACGCTACATGCTCTCTGCTTGCTCTATTATAACGACTTTATTGCGCGACTTTTGGATTTCTCTTGGTTTTATACGATTTATGAAGACTTATTACGCTTTTATTTTTACAATTACAATTTGGTAATTTATTTCGCTTGAGATTGTGAACGATTATTGACGACCTACACCGTTCTTTTGGCTTTCGATTTGGTTACGATTATTAGGATTGATTCTGTAAACGAATATTGACGACACACACAGTTTTTTTGGCTTTAGATTCGGTTTCGATTATTAGGCTTGATTCTGTAAACGACTGTTGACGACCAGTACATTTTTTAAAACTTCATACGGACTTTCGATATTTCCATAATAACGAAGACGTCGAGGGAGAAAGTAAAATTGCTGATGTTCCCACAATGAGAGACATCCTCAAAGCTGGGGATGTCTATGCATCGATGATGCGGCAAGATGGTGCAAATGATGAGATTATGTCAAACTTTTTGCGCATAAAGGACTTTGTTGAAAAGACGGCTATCAAAATGAAGCAAACCTCTATCAAGTTTTTTTAAAAAATAGGAAACAGTTGTTTGGCCCTTTAATGTGTCAGACTTTCTTTTATTGTGTGTTTGTTTAGTGTCCCGTCAACGCAGTGATAAAAGTAAACAAATGATCTGTCTAATTTATCACGTTTGTTGGATATTACATCTGGTTAAGTTTTTTTTACTAGTGTACAGTAGAATCCCGTCATAGTGAACACGGAAATAGCAAAAACACTGTTATAGCAAAGTCTTTTTGAGGAACCGTCAAAAAATTTCAAAAATATTCCATGAAAAATGTGAATTTTATGAGTAGAAACAAGCATGGTGAGTCGTGTGAAGCAGGCTTGCAGCGAGATTCGCGACCATGTGAAACAGGCTTGCGGCGATGTACGTGACATTGTGAAGTGAGTAGGTATTTGTTGGCCGGATGCGACCCTCTCGCCGCCACCACTCCACCCTCCGAACCGGCCCGCTAGTACTGTCACGTGATCATGCTTCTGCCTGGACAACTCGCTTCCCTCGCCCAACTCATGGGGGCATTGTTCTAAAAATATAATTGCGCCCTTTATTTCCCCCACCCCTTTTCAACCTAGGTGACCATTGGCTACGTTTCCGTAGTTAATAATTGTGCTTTCAACCGTACTATTTAGTTTCACATATAACTTGCGTTTCTGATTTTAATTATTGATTACGATTTTGAATTTTGATATACGTACAGTCGAGCCACACAAGTACGACATCGGCTACTACAAAAACGCAACAACAACAGTATTCTAAATGCCTGCCAAATAAATTTTTTTTAAAAATAATTTTAAAGGAATAAAATAGAAAAAGTTAACATCGCGAGCAGGAAAGATTATTTAAAATACTGTATGAATTCAGCTATAATTAGAGGCCCAGAATTTTTGGAAATGTGAAGGAACGGCGATAATATGATGAAGTAATTGGGGGGGGGGGGAAGAGATAAAGAGAAAGAGATGAAGGCTCCGATGCCAGACACACTGTTGTGTTGTCAGGCTGTCCCAAAAAGCTTCCGCTCAGCTCAAATGACGAAACAGCTATTTGGAACAAGAACTGTGTGTTCTGACTGAATAACGGCGAAGATATGCTGTTTCTTCACTAAGAATAATTGCAGCCGGCTGTGCTATAGTCCATCTCATGTAAGAATTCCATTTTTTGACAGTTGTACTGGCATAATTTTATAGTTGTTTCCATGATATAAGCAGTGTTTTCCACTGCCATTAAGTGATATTTGAACAAACACACTCAGGTGGCTCTCAAACTGTGAAGTTTATAAAAAATTAAAAGTATTTTCCTGTAGAGATTTGCACACATGTTAATC
>PNEQ01111004.1:0-14085 GCA_003012365.1 Medauroidea extradentata
TGAACACTGTTTTGCAAGATGGAGGTGCATCCAAGAACCTACATACAGACCTCGGAAGAGAATTCTACAATCCAGCATTTCGAACCTTGATGTCAAAACATAAAATAAACCACTACTCTACACATAGTGGTATGAAGGCTAGCATTGTGGAGAGATTCAACCGCACCTTGAAAAATGAAATGTGGAAAAAATTTTCGTCACAAGGAAGTTATAAGTGGCTGGATATACCGGACAAGCTTGTGTCGAATTACAACCACAGAGTACATCGGACCACGAAAATGAGACCAGTGGATGTCAAGGATAATTCATTGCTGCAATCTGTCTACAGAGATGAGAAGAAACTGGACGTGCATAAACCAAAGGCTAGAGTTGGAGACTACGTTCGGATATCAAAGCAAAAAGGACAATTGGTAAAGGTTACACACCAAACTGGAGCACTGAAATATACAAGATCATCAAGATTCGCCACTACGAATCAAGGACTTATTTTCTCGAGGACATGGATGGCAGACCTATCCGAGGAGGATTCTACACAGAAGAAATTCAAGTAATAAAGTTTCCAAACACGTATTTGATCGAGAAGGTTTTGCAGCACAAAGCTAACAAAATGCTGGTGCATTGGCTTGGGTTCGATGCCTCGCATGATAGTTAGATATCAAAGTCTAGCATTACAGACTAGCGATTGAATAAATATTCTCGTCTTGTAAGCAAGGCTGGTCCCTAGTGTATGGTTACTTAGCGCAGTACGTGTATAAACCTGCACAGCCAGCCCTGTGACGTGGGTTGTTTGTCGCGACCTCCACAGCACATGACATCAGCCCCCGCTGGTCACCCAGGCCGCGTGCTCGTCACGACCTGCACAGCGTACGTGCGTCAGGTAGGCACCACGTGACTCGGCCTGCGCACCACGGCAGACCAGCCTTCAGATTATCCTGAGATGTCGAGCGGGTCGGTCACGTTCTGTGCCACTATGCTAGAAGACAACAGCCAGCTCACACTCCGAGACAGGTCTCCTCTGCGGCGAGAACATCAGAGAAGGTGGATATCTCCACCACCAGCACCGAGATATGAGCATAGGCATTGCTCATCACCTATTCTGGAGGAAGATGAAACCTTGTGGACGCCGCCTACAGCTCCGTCGCCTACACCGTCCACGATCCAGGTCTGGTCTCAAGCTGTCGAACGTGTACTCACACCGGTGGCCTGGAGTGAGTATTCACCAATATCACCAGCATCGTCAACTGAACGTCTGGACGAGGTGGACGATTGTGAGGAGGAAATAACATTGAGGGATGTCCATGGCGAAGTTCGCCTTCATCGAGATGAGGCTGCTGCAGCACATCATACAGCTCATAGACTACGTGAAGTTAACTTTAATATTCTTCTGGAGGAGATCCGTAGTCTAATAAATGAAGTCAGACATCTGCGAGACTGTAAACATCGGGAATAAGATCGTTTTCTTTGTGTGTGTGTGTGTGTGTATATATTTCCTTTACTTTAATAAATAAGTTCCAAATGTGTACTCCTGTGTGTTTGTGAGATGTTATTATATGCCTGTCATAACTTTTCTTAAAGAGTATCAGATGCAACAGTCCATGTACACTCAATCAATATTTACATAGCACACTACTACAAGGTTTAAAAAAACTGAAATAGTTATGAATGTCATAGCTCTGTCTTGGACTCTCGCAATTTGTAGTATCTCAGTGCTTGCCTACCAACCCAGGGTCGGCAGGGGTGACTGACTCTACAAAGAGGATTATGCTGTGTACCAAGAGAATCACATAGGGGCGGGGACCTGATGGAATGACAGAGCATGATTATAAAATTCTAGAATACTAGAAGGGGGTGTTGGTCTGGGGAGCCATGGAACGACAGAGCATGAATCATGGATGGCCATGGTCGATTCATCAGACCAGAGCAGGGGAGAATGGAATGGGGACCAGATGGAATGACAGAGCATGAGTCGGGGCTGGCCATGGTCGATTCATCAGACCAGAGCCGGGGAGTTGGTCTGGGGAGCCAAAGCAGGGGTGGGGAGCCATGAAATGACAGCATGAGTCATGGCTGGCCATAATCGATTTATCAGGAGGTGGGAGCCAGAGCAGGGGGATTGGAATGGGGAGCAAATGTAATGACAGAGCAAGAGAATCATGCAGGGGATTGTAATGGGGAGCAGTTGGAATGACAGAGCAAGAGAATCATGCAGGGGATTGGAATGGGGAGCAGATGGAATGACAGAGCAAGAGAATCATGCAGGGGATTGGAATGGGTAGCAGATGGAATGACAGAGCAAGAGAATCATATAGGGGATTGGAATGGGGACCAGATTGAATGATAGAGCAAGAGAAGGTAGCCAGATGGAATGACAGAGCAGAAGGAGGGGGGAGCCAGAGCAGGGGGATTGTAATGGGGACCCATGGAATGATAGAGTAGAAAATTCTAGAAAAAGTGATGCAATCCAAAATGGCGACCGGAAGTAGATGGCGACTGGAAGTGATGCAATCCAAGATGGCGACTGCAAAGGTCAAGGTCATCCAAGATGGCGGCCGGGTGACGTCATCCAAGATGGCCGCCAGGTGACATCATCCAAGATGGCAGTCGTGTGTCCCCCGGTCCCCACCCCCAACCCCCTGCCCCCGGAGGAACATTTTCCATCTACTAATATACCATACCATCTGCAAATAAGAGAATAAATCTACTATCGAGTATAATGCAAGGTAAAGCTTACATATACGAAAGCAACTGTATAAATGTTAAGGAATAAAATAATAAACATACGAGAAATAAACGTCACAGTACAGGTACAGGAAAAAAAATTAATTGCAAAAAGTTTAGCACATGTAGAAACCAAAACATGATAAAATACTTACAAGTTATTCACAGGTTTAAAAACATAATATAAGTCATACACACAAGGGCATAATGTGTTAGTTTAAAGGACTAACGGATACAAGGTGACTTGGTAGGAGGTTAGGTATGGTAAGGTTAGGTTATGTAAGGTAAGGTTAGGTTATGATTTCAGCTTAAGGGTGCTCGGTATGGTATGCTAAACAGTGAGAAACATGTGTACTGTTATTGAACATTATTAAAAAAAACAAATGAATTGAAAGTATATCGTTTTCGGTAGTAGGTGTCGTAAAGTCGTATATTTGTCTAAGACATTTGATATATATATATATATATATATATATATATATATATATATATATATATATATATATATATACATATATATATATAATTTAACTTTTTAAGAAATAAGAAAACAATACGGAAAATACGCCTTATTTTAATGATTTAGTTAGTTGTAGTAGAGTAATGCAGCATGAATAACACATAAAACCATGTCTATAGTATGTTGCAATCTGAACATTTCTGGAATAATTATAATCCTGTAAAAACAGTAATTAAAATCAAATAATTTCAATTATTTACCCGACGAAAACAGGACATCTATTTGTGGAGATATGTTGCTTCTATTCCTAGTATCTCGGGTGAATGCGGAGCAGTTATCAGCAGATAAGGAAGTGGCAACTCATGTTACCAAAACTGACAGGGATTATCAGCAGTGCCCGATCTATCAGCCTGATTCTCACGAAAATGCCTTCAGTCGGGCGATAAAGAAAAGTGAGGTGTCATTTTATTTATTTTTATTTATTTAATTCGACTTATTTTTACATGTGGCGAAGTTAAGACAATATTGACTTGTCTACCACTTAACCACAGTGGTTACAACTTTTAATATCAAACAAAATGCATTATTCAATTAGTAAAGAACAGTCTCTAAAAATTACAAAACATAAAATAAATTGCGAAACACAAATGAGACAAAAAAAAAAAGGAATAGAAAACATTACAGAAGTCGTTCACAATTCAATGACACACACATTCACACCAAATTAATGAAAGTGAGATCATCCACTGTTCACTCTGCACTATCAAAATCAGCGTTCATACTTTTTAAAAGCTCTTTTAAAAGTAGGTTGAGACAACATCTGTTTTACATGTTCCTCCAATGCGTTCCAGACGCGCGCTGCAGAAACTGTAAAATATTTAGAATAAGCACTAGCGCGATGCTTAGGTATGAGCAGAGAGAGTGACTTTCGAGCGGGTACAATTTTTATGACGGAAAAGTAATTCAAATTTGGTTGTTAAATAGGACGGAGATTTAGAATATTTAAAACTTTAAGACACCTACTTTCGAAAACGATATACTGTCAATTAATTTGTTCTTTTAATAATGTTCAATAACAGTACACATGTTTCTCACTGTTTAGCATACCGTACCGAGCACCCTTAACTGTGAGACGAAACAGAGGTTTTAACAAGGCAGAGCTAACATAGGACGATTGGAGGAAAAGTGATTTTTAAAATGAAGATGGCTAGCGTAGTTTACTGATATTACGTCGGATTGGCTAGGTATTACTAAATTTGTATACTGGTCGATTTGCTTTCATGTGGGTACATGCAATTCAATTAAATTGAAATGTGTTTTTCTTGTTAAAGATAGGCCTAGGCCTAAGCTTTTTGTTTATTTCTCGGATATGTGTGTTATAATTAACATATTCACACGGATTTCTCCAAAGTTTTTGAGGAGTATTACAGCTCAATGAAACTAGTGTTATTATCATCAAATGATTTTCTATTAACTATGGCCATGCTTCCAACAGAGAGTAATTCACATTGTCCTACTTCATTTTTCTGTAGCATTCGCGTGACAACCTTAATTGCAAGAAATAAAATTCGTTTAATGGTAAATGTTAGTATATCAATAGTTTGTTACGGCATGAATAAATATCTTTTAAGTATTGGCTAATCTAGCAAGATTCTCGCGATACTGTTCTCATCCAGTGTGGCAGTCTGACCCTTACAGCTCCCCCGTTTCCGCGCCTCGAACCCGTGAAATAACATCAGTTAACGGCAGCCCCACACAATAAAATTTAAAACGCAATAACTGTCTTTAATCGCGCGAGAGTTGCGAGATAGGAAGCGTCCAGTGCAGCTTAATGTCAGAAGTCATCACAAGCATAGTATTTCTGGCAACATTGGTTGATGGCGGCCAGAGAGGTCAATGACCTCGTTCACTGGCGTCGCTGATCCCAGACGAGTACATCCTTTGATCAATATCGGAGCGCCGCTATGCCTCCCTCCTCCACCTAACTACTATCTATCAGCATCCCTTCCTAACCTACTGCCCCACCTACCTGCTAGCTAGTAGCTGTCAGAGAAAAATACCGGAAACTGCAATTTTCCTGCGACAACTGGTGTCAGAGTGCCTCTATGCCTCCCTCCCCCCTCACTGCTCTCTATCAGCATCCACGCCTAACCCACTGCCCCACCTACCTGCTAGCTAGTAGCTGTCAGAGAAAAATACCGAAAACTGATATTTTCATGCGACAACTGGTGTCAGAGTGCCTCTATGCCTCCCTCCTCCTCCACACTTTTCTCTATCAGCATCCACTCCTAACCCACTACTTCACCTACCTGCTAGCTAGTAGCTGCCAGAGAATAATACTGGACACTGCTGTTTTCAAGTGTTAACTGGTATCAGCGCCACTAACGGCAATGTATGCTGAACAATGTGTTTACTTTCCAGCAATTATGGCGGTATGATTGTTTTGTACGAATCTAACTATTAATAAATTTAAAAGTTATTGAAATTTTCATTTTCAAACTATTGTGTAGGTGGTGAAATTTGTGCTATGTATGGGTGCGACGATCGGCACATTCAGAGGAGTGCCCAACTTTTTTATTCATTTTCTGCAGAAGAAAAAATGTAAAAATTACCTACAGTTAATTAATTTGTTAATACCTTTATAACGTAAACAAATCTATTGCATTATACAAAGTATCAATACTTCACTTTTTCAGCAATTATTTTTTAAGCATGTTATCCACAAAAATGGTTGTTACTTAGGCCTAATGTTAAAAGACTACCTGTTCTAATTTACACACACTGATGCTACGAATTTAAGTGATTTATTACATGCATTAAAATAAATGTTTTGTCACTGTTTTGTTCTAGTTGAAATCAGTGGACCCACAAAGATAAACGGTTATAGACGAAGCAGTGAAACAATTTGGATCAGAACAGATGAAAATTCACAGGATTTGTGATATACATTTCAAGCAGTCTGATTTTAGAAACTGTCGAAATTAAATCACTAGGATAAGTCATAATATTATACGTACATTTAATATAATTTAAAAGGTATGAAGTTTTATGTCGGGTTTATATTTTACTTTAGTTATTTTCTTGTATCATTCATTATTTTTAAGAAGTCTTACTTGTTTATAAGCTACTGACTGACTTCTGCATGGATATATTATTTGCTGTAAGCTTACGTCCAAATTTACTGTAATGACCCAGACCAAGTATGTAGGCTGTGCAGGCTGTTTTCTTTTGTGGCATAAAATTAAACAAGAAACATTGCATCCATCATTAACTCCAGCCAGAAAGGTGATTACACTCAAATAAATCCATGTCTTTTTCATCCTGAAGCACGGGTGTAACAAGCGCAGAGAGCCATACCTAAGTAAAGTTACAAGCAACATGTAAACTGTTGTTTTTATGTGAATCAAGTAAAATTGTAAGAAGCCTGTTAATACGTGTGATCATTCTTATTCACTCGCTCTAGGAATCAGAGTAACTCAGTTTTATGTGAAATCTGTTTGTGTAGCTGGACTTATTGAAGATATTTGTCTCACTTCTAAAATTTAATATTTTACAATACCTATAAACAGCTACTGGTGAGTTTCTTTGATTTCCAGTAGTAAAATTACAAATATACTTTAAGAGAAAAATTAATATTCGTACAGAATTTTCCGTTAACTTTTACTTCCTGAAAAATGCTGATAAGACTAAGTGTGCAGTCAGAATTTGCATTTACACACACACAAAATTCTTTGGTGGGCACTAAGATGGACACAAGTCATAAGTAAGTAATTCGAGTCTTACGCTATACTTAATTTTTGCAAACAGTGATAGGAGGATAAAGTAATATGTAAATGTAGTGGTATTTGTGACCTTTTAAATACTTATCAACGACGCCATAAATAAAGACACAATATGTGGCTGTAATTAGAAAACTTCTCTTATCATCGCCCAGTAAAGAATATTATACTGAGGAGTAAGTACACATATGTATAAAATAGGCTTGTCTGATTTTCATGTTTCAACTTTTGGTATTTTCAAACGTTCGCAACTTTTTTGTCGTGATTATCTAAATCATGATTTGAATTTTTGTGACGTTGATATTCTTCTATTATTTCTGTTGTGTTTACAAAATGCATTTCCATCGCCTGTCTTCACTATTCTCTATTCAGTAATTACATTATTGTAAAGTCTAGCAGACGTAGCCTTCAGGAGGTTGGAGGTACCATGGCAGACAAGTGGCCAAAGCTTTCGTTCTTCTCCTCTCCCTCGCAAGGTTTTCAGTCCGTGTTGCTTTTACTCCCCGAAAATGCGTTGTTTACTTTCAGGTATGTTATACATCTTGTGGTTTAGTTCAATAAAATATCTTAAGTATTTATTACTACTGCTCTGTGCAGATTAAAGAAGAATGTTGTTCCTAGCCTACACCTACCTAGATACAATCAGCCTGCGCACGTTGCGAGAAGAAGTCCTAAGAACAGAAAAATTATGGTGAACAGCTTTAGTACGGATGTTTCAGTACTTCAAACATGACGCAACTAACAAGCTGCTGCATGCACATACATTTAGTTAATTTGTTTTGTTAAGTACATAGTCATTCTGGCTAGAAAATAATTCGCTCTAAGGTTCTGTTCACCCCTTTTGTTAAGGCTTGGTTTCAGCCGCCATATTGAATTTTATTACTTTTCGTTTTTTTTTTTTAATTCTGAGAAGAAAATTTTTAAATCGGTGACAATACCTCAAATTCTGTTCACCTTGAGCTACAGTACAAGCATGGCAATACAGCTAGTAATGTATAGTCAGGACGCAACTTGTCGTGCAAATTATGAATATAAAAAAATTTCCATACAGATTGCGGCGTAATTATGTGTTAACATCTAAATCGCAAGGTCTGTACTGCAGCGAAATGTAAATAGAAATTGAGGTACAATCGTATATTTAACGTTTTTCTTCTTAGAATTCCAAAAAAAGCGAAAAATAATAAAATTCAATATGGCGACTGAAACCGAGCCTTAAGGGGGAAGCATGTTCTTAAGTTGGCTAAGTCAAGTCTGGCCACAACACAAACACTACATATGCATATTTGACTGCAAATACTAATATTTCTGGAGCATTACACACATACTTGACAGTACACAAAAACACAAAAATAAAACCATAGTGAGCACAGCCAAGTCGATTACACTATAGTAGTGTCTTAATTTTTGCATTTGTACAGTCCATTTCACAAACAAGTGCACTTTTCTGACAATTGTGAAATAAAACTGGTTACATTTCCTTCCATGACAACAGTAATGTAGGCCTCTGCCACAGTAGTTCATAAACTCACACGGGGTTGACTGTCAAAATGCTACGGAGTGGGCTTCAGCTAACAAAATATCAGCGGTACTGGAATTTAAAACATTTCCATAAAAATAGTTTTTTCTTCCTTGTAACTTTACAAATTTTAATTGTAAACACTTTTTTTACAGATACATTTAACTAACTGCTATGGTTGTTTGGTTACAGACAACCTTGTATGCTCGGGCAGTCAGCTGCTTAAAGCGTTCAAAGAGAGGATACTTTGTTTTGTGTATATCAATATGACAGGTACTGGTTGTCAAATAATTGCTAACTAGAGGAGCTGCATTGCGGTAGCTTACCTACCACTCGCCATGCCGTGGCCCAGGAACACTATGAAGTGCGTGAGATGAAGTATGATGGAGGAGTGATCATGAGCAGTGGAGTGGAGTAAACATATAAGGAACGGCAACATACCATGAACGGCCTAAGAAGGAGATACATAAATATTTAGGTTGATGTAATTCGAGCTCTAAATAGCAATAGAAACAAGTATCTTTGTTTTAAAACTAATAAGATCATTAGTAAATTTCTGAAAGCGAGTATTTATTATGTATTGAAACCATCTTAAGGCGTTTCTAATTTAAGAAGATTCCTCGATTCAAGTTAGATAATATTTTACTTTCTCTATCATATTTATGTGCATAAGCAATTTACCCTTTGAAGATGTTTTTCTTGCTAATAAGCATTTTTTTTAGTCCCGTCATAAACATCCTAACAGAGCACACTTTTAGCTCCTAGTGTTAATAATGTAACGTATTTTCAATCACCCTAAGTCTGTAAGGTTCATTTGATGCTATTATAATTTTGAATTGTGACTTTTTTTTCGATTGGACACTCTTTTGTTTATTTCCAAAAAAAGTATTGTATAGTTTTAAAAAAAGGTGTCAGAAATTTATCTCTTTGTAGGTATTTTGTACTGGGAGTGCGAGAAGTGATGCAGTTTGTAGAATATTTATAAAGCTACAGTGTTTATTAAGGCCAATGCTTACTTACTCCAGAGCTCCGGCGAGACCACGGATAGTGATTGCAGTATTAAAAGAAGTGGGACTCAGAACGGTTGAATCCACGTGCCTACCGACTTTTTTGTTCATCTTCGTGTGGCCCACATTGCGAATAATCTTTTACGCTGTAATATCAGTTACTTGACTGTGAGAAAACAGGTACTTTCATGTTAAAAACAATTTTAAATACACCTTCTTAGCACTGTCTTAAAACGTTTATCATTATTATTAATAGTATTATTACAGCAGCATTTTCCCCTTCTCCGTGTAGAAAATAAGGAACTGGTTTTTGTCAGAAAGTGATATCATGAAAGATGACAGAGCGACATCGAATATAATTTAACGCTACATGGCTTCCAGAAAGGCAGTGAACTTATGGTAAATGGTGCACAAAGAATTAATAATACATATTTATCACATTTATATCACAATTAATTTTTCAAAGAATTTTTCTGACTTTCATGGTAGACAAGACATATACGTTATAACTGTGATCACATTACAAATCTATAGGCATTTGTTTTCTCACTGCATACATGGAAGAAAAAAACATAATAATAGAATATTTTCTTATACTTTATCTTTATTAAACTCTGATTTGTCATGTTAGGGGCTTATTGCATGGGTCACACTGCATTATGTACACCGATCAGCGCATGCTTAGATTCCATCAATGTTCTTCACATCACATAATATAAATCTATCTAGGAGACACTTTAAACAAGAAACAACACATTTTTATCACATATGGTACTTCCTTGGTTGTTTTTTTGTTAATATATAGTTTTGGTGTTTACAGTTATCTCACTGATTACAGAATGCCTTCATGATGCACGACTTCCAGCTCGTACCGAGAAGACTGTGATGCTGTCTACGGCTGGAAGCACCTCAAGTGCAATAGAAAAAAACACTATCAAGATTGAAGACGATAAATACTTTATTAAAACAAGATGCAATTTTTCGCATATGCACGAATATAGATAGCGTGAAACACTTCATTGACTTGAGCAAAATAGACTCCACAGAAAGTTGAGGCGAACAATTACTAGCCTACATAGAGGAGGTTTTCCGAGTACGACAAAATTTTTTCTTCAGCACTATACTATTGTTACACTGCTGCATACTGGTTTTTGAGGAATTTGTGCCTGTTAACAGTACGGCCATTAAGAAGGTGGCTAGCAAACATCCAAGTGTCAAGTTGCTTGAACCCTAATATTTTCGATTTGTTGGCACTAAAAAATAGAACTATTGAGTGTTCAAGACAGAATTGTATCTGTTGTAGTTGACGAGAGTTCAGTGAAGCGGGAACTTGTATATAATGCCTCTGGATACTTTTTTCAAGGAGTGTAATACTATGGATCAGTCTTTAATGAGGAAACCAGCAGTAGTTATCTTCAACTTGTTAACTATGCTTTATTAATTATTGGTGATGATAAGAGGCATCAAAAGCAATTATAAACACGTGTTGGGGTACTTCCTTTCAAAAGGCCGAGCGCTAGGGCGAACAAATATCACGAAATATTCTAACGACTATTTCCAAGCTTCAGACGGGCGAACTTCTCGAAAATTGTAGTTTGCGACCAAGGTAGCAATAACATTCCGGCCTGGAAATAGCTCGACGTTACAAGTGAGAAACTATTTATTAATGTTATTGGCGAAAATATTTACTTCTTTACATCACTCAACACTTGCTGAAAACCATGCAGAACAACCTTACAAAATACATTTCATACCAACACAAAACTTATCGTTGGAAGAATATTGAAGAGGTCTTCACAAAAGACAGTCAAATGAAACCTAGACCAGCACCAAAATAAATAAATAATAATAATGATAATAATTAAACGCTTATTCTTCCACCATCATGTGTCTGGCAGCTCAAGTTATGAGCCATTCTGTGAGCAGTGGCATCTTGTCACACGTTGCACTAAACCGCGTGGCCAGCGAAGAACTTTATACTGCAGAGTTTTTGTCGATAATGGACAATTTGGTAGACAGTTAGATTCATCAAAGTTGTATAATAGAAAAACCTACACGAAAGCAGTTTGTCAAAATTAAGAACACCGGCCTCTTCTAGCTTTGCTGAACAATTTCTGAATGAAATGAAAGTGGAACGATCTCCGTGGTACTTACTGTGTGTATCAGGGTGACTTCAAAACATCCCTCCTCTTAGAGTGTTATGGGATGACCTTCAGAAGCAGTATAATTTTCAATTCCTTCTTACTTGAGGACTGACTTAAGACTGCCGGGGAAAATTTATTTTGCGCAGTAAAAGTGAAAAAATGGGGGTAACAATATTTACCCTGACGCAAGTTAATTCAGAGCTTCTTTAAGAATCATATGTTTACATCGCTTCCACCAAGTAACTGCGAAGACGATTTCCGACACATTTCTTCTACAGAGAAAGGAACTGGAAAATAATACAAAATTAGAAGATTACAAATTTCCTAGTTGCTGTAACAAATCAGCAGATACAAATTTGTCACGTACAGATCAGCAAAAGTAACAAGAGCCAGATAACAGCCTAGCATATGTAACAGGTTTGGCGTGCAGTCAGCTACCACATAAGATAGGTATGCTGAAAGTTACTACAAAAGATGCTGGACTGGACATAGACTGTATACCTACATTTTGACATGAAAAAAATAATAGCAGTAGTTTACTTTTTCCAAAATGAAGACATTTAAGAACTGGATTAAAACATGCATGGCCTGGTAGAGAAGAACCTTATTACACACTTTGCTCGTCCTCCGAGAGGAATTAGGACTGAGATAGAAAGTACAATAGCTCTTCCACTTGGTACACTGTATAATGTTTGTTATGCTTTTTTTGTCAAGACATTTTTAGATGTTATAATTTCATGTTTTACAAAATGTATTCATGTAAGTAATACAGAAACTTAGGCAACTGGTAAACGGAACAAAAAGGCCAATAAATTGCTGCCCCAGTAATAGTACATGTAGTGAAACCTCATAAATTCAAAGTTTTCGATAGTTAAAACTTTTTTTTTCTTTCCGGTTGGAATGACATCGTAAATTAAGTAGAAATGTTATTCGTTAATATAATTATTGTGTAAAACAATGAAATATCAAATACACTGGTAAATAAGAAGTTACCGGTATTGTGGTAAGAAGATTGTTGATGTGTTGCTTTCTTATGGTACTTTACTATCACCGTAAAATAAAACATCATTAAAAACTGTAAAAATCTAAGAAACTGCGGTACTTATTATTTTTTTACAAAACTTAGTAATAGGTGGTGGTGTTGCCTAGAACACTCACAAAACAAGATTTTAGACCTGACAGTTTCATAGCAAGGACAGGAAGTTCTACACCACAGAGATTACGGTCGACACACCAATAAAAGTAGATGACCAAAGCCGGGCTGCACAGGGAAAGATCGATACAAGATGTGGTGCCAGTATGAGTTGTCAAGTGGGTGGGAGTACCAGTGTTTATAGGGGCCAGATTGGTATTGGTTAATAAAGACTCGACTACAAGACGAGACGAACCCCGCAGCTCATCGTGAGCATTCAGATTCCTGACGAGGTAGGTATCAAGTGGGCTTTACGTCTCGTCGGCAGCGAGGACATTAGAGACGGTGATGCACAACTTGGTACAATGGCAGGAACTGAGGGAGGAGTCGGCCATGGTCTTTGTTAATGAACAATCCCGGCGATTTCGGGAAACCATGGAAAACCGAAATCAGGATGGCTGAAACTGGGGATCGAACCTGTGTCCTCCCGAACAAGAGTCCAGCTCGTTACTGTTCGGTAAACTCGCTCGTTTGATCCCTGACGAGGAGAAACGCAGGTGGGAGCTGGGAAACAAGATCCTCAAAATCAACGAGTCGAAAACTTTGTGTCGGAATTACATACATGCAACAAATTGTTATAAATGTACCGAGGTAAGCCCTGATTGCTAGAGCCTGCAGTTTTGTTGCAAGGGCCATGACTAAGTGATACACTGCATTACTGACGTAACAGTAATACACTCACCACCGTATCTGTGTTACACAGCGTCACACAGGCCCGGACTGGCCAGGTCGGCTAGTCGGCGATCGCGAGGGCCCCTGGGCCAGGGGACCCCCAATGTGTGGGGCCCCAACATTTTGGTTTGTTATTGCAGGTAGGGGAAGTACGCCTGGGCGCGGGGGTTGAGGGAGGGAGTGCTGATGGTAAGCAGCATTGCCAACTGTACTGTCCTGACCATGCATGTACGGTAATTTGGGTACACGTCGTTTGTCCTAAAATCGTTTATCCTAATTTTAGGACAAACACTTTTAGGACAAACGATTTTAGGACAAATGCTGTTTAGGATAAACGATTTTAGGACAAACAACTTTAGGACAAACGAAATTAGGATAAATGACTTTAGGACAAACGTTTTTAGGACAAATGACTTTAGGACAAACAATTTTAGGACAAATGTAGTTTAGGACAAATGACTTTAGGACAAATGAAATTAGGACAAACGATTTTAGGACAAATGAATTTAAAAACTTAAATTTAATTTTAGGATAAACGAAATTAGGACAAACGACTTTAGGACAAACGACTTTAGGACAAACACCTTTTAGGACAAA
>PNEQ01111005.1:0-14084 GCA_003012365.1 Medauroidea extradentata
GTCGTTGTTTGGTTGGCGGAGGTGGCATCCCTCTTGTTGTCATGTGTGCGGCGGCGATTTGAATGCTGGGGGGGGGGGATGCTGAACACTGCCACGAGGCACACTGACACACGGGGTTGCTCTGCTTTGACACTGATTTGACTGTTAATGAGAACAAACACTATGGGGGAGGGAGATGAATGCATGGGAGCACGCTGAGGAACCCCAGCTGACGTCAAGGAGGTCTCAGTACCCAGGCCTAGGGGCTGGGACGACGACACTGTTGTTACGACCCCTCACGGTTTCCAGGAAAAGTGTTGTAAAAACGGGAGGATCATAATAGAGGAATAGGACATTTTGGGTTGATTTTGACTCGCCCAGTGCCCCTTTAAGATGAAATTGCCATTTTTCGCATAAAGTTTATATTCAGTCATCTGTGGTCTAAAAAATACTGTTTTGTATTAAATAAAAATAATTACAATAGACAGATACCTCCATAAATAAATAATTTTCTTAAAAACAATCTCAGTCTCTCCTCGTCACAAAAAAAATGGCATAAACACAGTTCAGCATGCCCATTTCTATTGACTTACTGTGGAAAAATCATACCTATGATTTATTATTGGAAAGTTAAATTATTATTTTACAGTGTATTATATAGATTTCGTAAGTTATTGATGTTGAAGTTAAAAACCAGTGTGCCGTGATGTGTGGCGGTGCGGCCGTTCCGCACGCTCAGTCTGGTTGATTTGATAGAAGAGGGGAAATTGGCTTGCTGGCCTTGGCTTGTCTCGTTCTTGCTCTCAGCTGGCTGTGTGAGCGTGATCCATCCTGCTCACCTGGCATGAAGCATACTCAGACCACAACAGAACAATTTGCATTATTTACGTGAAAGTATACTGCATTGATTTAAAGCCTTTTAGTGCAGCTGTTGAGTCTATGTTCTTTCGTAATTGCACAATAATTGTTGCATTGTGTCACAGTTTCAAGATTTTAAGCGATACATATAAAAGAGTTTGTTAAAGAACAAATATTTTTAAAAAATGTCAATATTTTTTTAAAAAACCAGTACGCCTATTAGGAACGTGAATTTTGAGCCCCTCAAATGGACTAAAACAGACTTTTCAAGATGCTGTCATATTAAAAATAACGACTGAATTACTTATCGCTTAAAGTCCTAGGTCTATAGGAAAAATCATAAAACTATGACACTGCACAGCAGTTTAATATTATGGATAGAAGCAAATGGTTCTCGGCACGCTGGTTTAAAGTTGCTTCCTTGTTGAGCGAGCATAAACAAAAACCTTAGCCCACTTGCCGCATATAGCGACGGGACTAGTTGTATTTGTGTCATTTTTACGTCACGGCATATCCACATGCCTCACGTGCCGAGTGATCAATAACACAGCGGAAGTTGTCAAGATAAAGTACTGTCTGGAGCTAAGGAGATGGCAATGCTCAGGAATGCGGCTAGGGTGGTGACAAGCGGAGAACTGTGTGGTCCTAACCTCCACCTTGCCGCTCTGCCTTGCCTTCTCAGCTCCCTACAGTAGGTAGGTATTGCCCGAGAATGTGCACAAACTGGTGCGAAGCTAGATAAAAATAAAGTTGAGATAATGCTGGATTATTTTCTTTTTTGCTTCTTTTGCAGACTGTCATGCTAGTCCATGTTTTGCCATTATGAATTGAAGGGAAAAAAAAGTGTCTTCTCTTCAATCCCAAACTTCCTTCCACCCCCTCCCCACTCGTAATCTACCAGGGCCCTTGCACCCAGCAGGTACAAAGACGATGCCTGGGAGAGAATGGGAGGTGAAAGAGAAACATGAGGCTCTGCTTTGCAGCCAGACATGCTGCATGTTGCACGTGACTATTAGACAGTTGTGGGCAGGGGTGGCGTGGCTGCAACTGCGAGCGACGTACACTAGACAAGGCATTGCAGTTCATGTGCGTGTACACAAGCACAATGTGGCTTGATTGGCAGGGGGTGGTGAGGGGAGTGAATGGTTATTGGCTGGCGTGGACAGTCAGGAGGGGTGTTATCAATTTTTAGCCTGTGCATTTCTTGCAGTACAGTGCTTCCTAAGGAAAATGTAACATGGATAAACAAGTGGAGCACACATATTTTTCATCAGCTTTTACCTAATTTTCGACTTCAATCTAAATTTTTCACGGTTCCTCAAAAAAGGGTTGTAAAAACGGAATGGTCGTAACAAAAGAGGTTGTAACAACTGGATTTTACTCTATGTCAACACACTAGGTTAAATTCTTCTGGAGAATAAAGCATTATATTTTTGTTTCGTCTGCTTGTGGTCGGTTAAATTGTATAGACATTTTATACGGAACAAGAAATATTTGTACATACTTTAATAATGTTGATCCTGATCATGAAGAATATGTTGGTGTGGATATTCAATCTTCCGGCTGTTAGTTTAGGGAAGGTCATTACTATGTTGCTTCATTGTTGAATTATGAGCTTTAAATTAAACAAAATGGATTTGGTTATTTGTAAATAAAAAAAAAATAAATCCTAATAAAAGTACAAAACTCAAAGTTAGATTATATTAATGAGTTCCTATACACAAGTCTAATTTACTTCTACAAGATCTTGGTTGTAAAATTAATTTGTATTTTGTTAGTTCATATGTACGTATTTTGATTTGTAAATTTTGCTTTCTTAGTAAATTGAGGTTTAACTGCATAGTAACAATTGAAACCAGTTAAAAGTGATATCAGTGCTTTTTGAAATAAATCCATTTTGTCCTGTGCTGAATTAGTTACATCTCTGTGGCCTTTAGTGTACTATTTATAAGTTCTAGTTTACTATGTGTAAGCTCTAGTTTAATATGTGTAAGATCTACATGGTGCCATTTCTGCACACATTAGTCTTCAGCCGCTAACCAGTTAAGATTCTCCACATACAAGCACTTATGATGCTGCGAGGTTAGACTGGAGGGCACGTTGCTAGAGTGTGGATGTAAATGTGAGATTTATTGCTGGCTATGTGCTAACAGGGTTATGTTCTTGCATCCGACACGTGACATTGGAGTGCTCAACAGTCGCTTGGATGTGCTGCAGTTCTGCATGCAGCCCAGGAATGACGAGGTCGTCAAGAATATGCTGCAGTGCCTGAAGCACATCAAAAGCGTAACTGTGAGTCTCCAGGGTACCCCACTGTTAAATACCCACTTCAACCATGTCTAGGAAAAACATTGCTTGTCATTTAATTTACTTCTTAGTATTTTATTATGTTATTGCAGTCTGCAGGAGATGTTACAAAATGAATTCTTAAGGTATATTGTTAGGGCTCTACAAAACAGTTTGTTTGGCTTAGGATGTTACTATTTAGTTCCATCTTGTGTTGGCAGCTAGCAAATACAGTAAACTACAGTTTATCCATGTGAAACAATGTCAAGTAACGCACGGAAAAATCGAGGAACACTAACAATCTGAAAATAGCTTATTACCAATACAAAAAATAACAGATTAAAAAAAAAAAAAAATAATTTCAGTGGAACGTTGTTAGTACAAACCCTGTTAATACAAAGTTCTCATTAATACAAAGTAGTTTTCTTTCCCCTTGGAATAAAAATTAGAAAATAAATATTAACTTAAATGTTCAATAAAATGTTCCGTTATACATAAAACAGTGTGAGAACTTGTTCATTGGTTAAAGAAAGTCATGATGGTAGTTTCAAAGTTTATATTTAGGGATTAAACATCCTGAAAATATATACGTATACATAATTTTTTGAGTTTTTGCAAACACCTGTTAATACAAATATCATTATTACAAACTGCAAAAATTTAGGTCCCTTCAAGTTTGTATTAATGAGGTTCCACTATACTTAAACACAGCAACAACGTACAATTTTTCCTACAATTACTGTGTTTACTCATCTATTGCGTACCATTTTTCCAAATGTCTGGGGTATATGTGTTAAGCACGAAAAAAAAAAATTGATGTTGAAATATCGTTAAAACATTCTTGAGCGGTCTCGTTAGTCCATTTTTATATGCCACAGTTGACATTGTTGGTGGTACGGTACTTTTTTTTTCTCTAGGAGACAGGGGTTCTATTACTTAACAAATTTATGCACAAAAACCTAAATATTTATGACCAAACAAATTACAGCAGAAATTAAGTCAATTTCTGGGGAGTCAAGTGGGTCCATGCATTGGGTATGCCAGAGATGGTAACTGTGTTGTAAATTTAAAATTTTCCCCCCGATTTGTGTCCGTGAAGCAAGTTGCTTGTGGTTCTGGTTACATATGGTCTGGACAGCACTGCCTATTGCAGGGCATTGTTTTAAAATTGTGGTAGGTTCCTACAAGCTGTGTCCATACTTGTATTAGTGTTCATGTGGACTGTGCAAACATTGGTTTGTTTCCATTCTCCGTAGTAATATATCCCAGGCTGAGAGAAAGAAGAATCGCTTCACTATAATACATCTCTATGGTCCTGGTTTCCTCTCTATATATAGTATCTTTGTCACTGCCTTAAAAGAATAGATCTGGACATTCGTTAGAATACTTGACCCTCTTGTTGACTGATAGTTGATATAGCCACTATTCTTTACAAAAGCAGCTGTAAATGTATTTTGTAGAATGCTAATATACATCAGTGTGTCACTCATTGGTATGTTTTTTTTTTTTTTTCCAGAAAATAATTACAATCCTGTCAAAACAACGTGCGCCTGTGCGGGACTGGAAAATTCTGCATAGGGTAAGTACTTTAAGAAACAAACATGCACATTGAGAGGAACAAATTATATTTTGATTGGTTTTATTGTGTTGTGTAAAAGATGTTCTGTCAAAGTAAATTTGCCAATGAATCTATCTTTCATGTTGATCACAGTTAGCCTTACAGTTTGTGTTTGTGCCTAAGTGATAATCTATCTTTCATGTTGATCACAGTTAGCCTTACAGTTCGTGTTTGTGCCTAAGTGATAACAGTAGGAAGCTGTGTTAGTGAGCATTCACTAAGATGATTATTTTAAACCCAACAGTTAGTAAAGTGAGTTGTTGTTTTTACTGCAGAGGAACAAAGTAAACATGAATCACTTTCAATGTTTTAAGTGTATGCTATCCATTGTCTTGATAGTGATGTGAGGCTGCAGTACACATTGTTTGTGCTTCACAATTGTTTGCCAAGAAATATATCGCAGTTAGCACACACCTGTGGCGCTGCGAGGATGGGCCACCCACCACTGCTGTAAGCAAGATAGCAGTCGACTACTGAATACTATTTGCGTGCTGATGTTCAAGTTGAGGTAAACCATATACCGTATTTACCCTGCGAAAGGGTCACCATCACATATGGGTCGCACCTTTATTTTTTAACTTAAATATTAACTTTTTTCATCATAAGGGTCATCCTCACGCATGGGTCGCACCATGCATTTGGCTTCAGTAAAAGGTTATGTGAGAAATATCAATTGATACAATACTACATTTATGCAAGCGGTGTTTTGTGCAATATGTACAGTACTACGCATTGCTAGTCACCCTTGCAGTGCTTCCGTCTGCTGTCTTTGGTCTGTCTGGTACCTGCTTACGTTTGTTGTTTTGTGTTCTCAATTTTTGTATTGCTTTACCCCTTCCACAAAACTGCCTTCAAAATATCACACAAGACTTTAAAGTACAAGCAAGGTGACAGGCGTGAAGGGAAATGAAGGAACAAGAGAGACTGGCAATTACCATAACTAGGTGGAGGGGAAATTGGTAGGAGGTGGTAAGGGGTGAACTGCCAGAGTGCCAACAGCGTGCGCTCACTATTTTTGTTTCCTTTTCTTCCCCTAATACCTGTGAACACATTACATTATTTCAGTTCTTTCTCGTACTGTAAATTACACACATGTTTTAAATTGAACGCATAGAACAAGTCATGGGAAAGTTAAATACAATAATCGTTCGCCCGCCAACCTCGGTATCGCCACCCACGGTTTTGGTTATACACAGATTTTTTTTGCAAACCTTTACCTAATTCGTGAGAAGGCTGTGCATATCTACACTCACCTGGTAACAACTTCAGGCGAAGGAAGTGCAACAGAATTGAAATTCACAGTAAGTTAGGGGTGGTTTGAGAAATTCAAGATACGACACAACCTTCACAACTTGAAACTTGTCGGTGAAGCAGCTTCTGCAGACCACGCAGCGGCAGCAAATTTTCTGCAGGAATTGAGGGCCAACGTTGAAGATGAAGGCCACCTGCCAGAACAAGTGTTTAACACCAGAGAAAAATCACGACATTTTTGAGGAGCAACCTTCATCCAGTTAACGTCATTGATTGTGTGTAATACCTTAAAAAATGTGGATGTACATTTAATGTGAAAACCATTAATAATTACAATCAAAATTATTGCTTCAGCAAATGAACGGGTGTAAAGTTCATAGCTTGTGAAACTGCAACAGTGCGCTGCAACATAGTACCTACCATACTGGCAACACTGCACAGTCACGCCCACTGTGGCTTTTCTTCTCAACACACTTCTCTTCCAGTCTCTTTTTTGTTTTCTTTCTCACAGCGCACACATTCTTATCTTTCCCTCCTCATCCTCTCCCCCCTCCCTGGCGTGTACAGTCAACTTGCAGCCGGTAGCCAGCCACTCCATCCACCTGTGACCTTGACCCAGCTATATGCTATCAGCCCGGCTGGCATCGCTTCCAGTAAATCATTCAGATGCTCCGGTAAGTAATCGTACACAACTCATACGACTTTATTTTAAGACATAGGTTAACACCTTTTAAAAAAATTTTAGTTAGTTTGTTGTCATGCATAAGTTTTTTTTTTTGTCTAGGCTACAGTGAAAAACTCACATAAGAGTAGCACCAAACATTTTTGGCACTTGAAATTGGCACAGAATGTATGACCCATATGTAGGTAAGTGCGGTGTTACAGTATGTAGCATTTTTGTTGTAATTTTGTGTGTGTGTGTGCAGACAATCTACCATTCAGTGCTGCTTCATGAACTGTGCTCCCGATACAAGGATGAGGCTGAACTTTTCAGTAAGGTAAAACTCTTGTGCTTTGTCATATAGTCTATTGTCTGTGATTACTAACTGAACTGTATGTATGATCTGCCTGTCATCCACTACATACATGGTTACACTACATAAGTGTGAAGTAGTTCTTGTTCCAATTTGCCTAACCTGGCGAAGTTTTGTATTAAAATTCCTAAGCCTGAGTTTGCGTAAACGAGTTGTAAGGGTGAAGACTTGAACAATTCCAATTAACTTAAGATTCAATCAGCACAACAGTAAAATTACCTTCCAGGGTGTACTTGTCTGGTCACCACGCATGTCGGTAGATGGTGGCACTTCCCTCTGGTGGTCACCAGGGATTAGCCAATTTCACTCATGCCAGGGGCATTTCAAAGAAAACATAAGAAAGCACTTTATATTCCTGGAATGCAGGAACACAATGATAAGTCTCTAGCTTAGTAGCAACAAGCAATAAACTATCATGTGGTTTTTCATTTAGCCTATGTGTGTAGGATAATGGTTCACCCATTAGATGTATGTATTTTATCGTAAGTAAGTATGCACACACAGCATAGAATAGAAACGTAACATGATCCTTTACCACGTTTACATCTTATTCCCATGAATGTGTGGAATTTCAAACTTCAGTGTTTTGAGCTTGAACTACCGGTAGTTAACGAAATGGGGGGGCACAAAATTGTCAAGCAGAAAATTAGTATTGTATTAATAATATTTAATCCAAAGGAATACTTCTGCACACAAAAACAGAATTTATAAAACACAATATTACTAATAAATACCATGAAAACTTTTGTTAAGAACATTTATGATACTTGCATATAGGCTGCGACATGGTGCCCGCAGAAGTGATAGGTGGTCTGCATGTAGAGTGGTTGCAGAGAGACAATAGCCTGGATTACGTCACTTACTCATTGATTTAATAATTATAATGGTTTCCTTATTTCTTATAAGGACTTTTTTTTTATATTTTTATTTTATATAGTAATTGTGAAGTTTGTAAGGAAATTATAGGTCATGTTTCAGTTAAAGTAAGATATTTGTTGAAGTGTTGAAGAGCACACCACAGTGTACTGTGCGTTGTACAGTCTTAAGTCCATGAGCATTACAGATGTGGCACTGCATTGGCTCAGCATCCTGTACATAAATGTTTCTCTCTTTTTAACATAGGGTACAGAGAAATAACTGCTGTATGTACCATTTTGTTAGATAGGCAAAAAGTAATGAGGAACCCATTGTCTCAAGTAAGCAGGGGCGGAACCAGCTCTAGGTAGGTTTTGCAGGGGTGAGGTGGGGCCCTTTCCTTAAGGCTCGGTTTCAGTCGCCATATTGAATTTTATTATTTTTCGCTGTTTTGGAATTCTAAGAAGTAAAATGTTAAATATGTAACTATACCTCAAATTCTATTTACATTTTGCTACAGTACGGACCTTGTGATTTAACTGTTATTTTATAATTATGCTGCAATCTGTGTGGCAAATTTTTTTAAATTGCTGATTTTCCCGACAAATTGTGATCTAACTATACATTACTAGCTATATTGCCATGCTTGTATTGTAGCTAAAGGTAAATAGATTTGAGGTATAGTAGTCACCGATTTAACAGTTTTCTTCTCAGAATCCCAAAAAAAAAAAAAAGGCTTGAAACTAAGCCTTAAAAAGTAGCTATACATACACCCCAAGTCAAAGAAGGAAGGTCCAGGGGCTCCTCCCCAGAAAAATTTAGTTCTTAAAGTGCAAAATGATGCTATTTTAGGTGTTTCCTAAACAAAATTAAATGGACCACTTTAATAATTGTTATACTTTAAGGATAAACTGTACATAGAAGGTCAGGCCTGCCCCCCCCCCCCCTAGGATCTGCCTCTGGATTCTCCTGTCTTGAGAGAGTGTAAAATTGAAGATGGTGTACAGTCACATTTAAACAGTAGGTTGTAGAATGGCACATATGCTAACTGAATAACGAGTGAAACTAGCTAACATAATAATTTTATAAACTTCCTAAATACTTGAATTCTGCTTTAAACATTTTAGTAGTGATTTGAACTTTGTAGTGGTTTGATTGCTTTAGTTGGTTAATTTCAGATTACAACGTTCCAAATGAAAGACTTAAGGAAAGTGTCATGGTGCATTACAAGAATAATTGACTTTCCAGACTCTGAGAGACAGAAGAGGCTGACTGTGCAACTTGGCATTGACAGTGAACTAGACAGAAGTGAGTGAGTTGCCTGAGATTTCAAATAACCACTATTTTAAATATATACACTTGAAGTTGTTTAAAACTCTAAATATCAGCAGAACTGCCAACTTATACGATTCTCCCGTGCAATGTACAATTTTATGCTCTATTGTACAGTTGTATGAATGGTGTAAATTATTGTACAATTTACTACCTTTTAAATTTTTTTTCGGTTTTATCAATTCACAGCAAGAAATCTGTACTGAAATCACACATTTCGGTACCGTAAATGTTGTATGCAGATGTAGCGTCGTAATTAATGAAGGGTGCTGACAATACTGTAGTTTGGGTAACTAGCCTACCACATTTCTAGCTTATCTCCAACATTTTTCACTAGAGAATACCATATTTTTCACACATTGCCGACCGTATCCCGAAGTTTGCCTAACATACCCGATCGTTCAGCCGCAGTAGCATCATGACGCAGTGACTTTGCGTAAACACAATTCATTCATTGGACTGTTTGTAGCAAATATGGATTTTAGGTTCACTGTTTTCGTGTAGTAATTGCTCAAGAATATACAGCAAACTGTGTAAAGTGAAAGAAACCATTGTTACAGTACCGTCTTATTTTCACCGCAAATATGAAAAAACACGTGTGCATCTGTGTACATGGCACTTGCAGTGTCGAAGAGTTGTTGTTAAAATGTAAAGTGTGATTAAATTGGTTAGTTTGTATTTTATGAGAATATGTTGAGCATTTATGGAACCGTGAAATATGGTCACTAAACTGTGTTACCAAAAATCGTTTAGTATCTCTTGAGGTATTAAAATCTGTTTCTGTTTTTAAAACATGCAGAACCCAAAACTAACAACACCCAAATTTGTGCTGATTTCTTATATATAATATAGTTATTAGCAGTATTAATGTTGGTATAACAGATCAGAATGAGATAGATTCAGTGGTTTCTCTGTTAAATTTGCTTTATGGTAGGTAGGCTTTGTAAATAATATTAGCCATGAACGCAACACATAAACAGTATGGAATAACTTCAGCTAATTTTATATTATTAGGCTAATTATTTAGTATGTTCTAAATATATTTTGCATACATCACTATGTAGACTTTGTAATCATAAAACTACTAGTGATAGTAGTTCGATGGCAGTTACACCTATACATGTAAAATGCCACGACTTGTTTACGCTATATTTTAATAATTTTAAAAAGTTGTACTGTTTCTGAATCCTTGAGGTTGGCAGGTATGTATCAGGTGTCTTTTCAAAATACACTATGTGTGCAGAGTTTTGGTGGAATTGAGTTTTCAGTTTCAAAAGTTTTTATGTGATCAAATAAAAACACACAAAGGCATGCACGTAGACACACACAAACACACTCACATATGGTACGTTCCTGAATGTGATCTAATATGCCTGTAATATACAGTAATTAAAGCTGGACCTAGGTTTGATTGCCGGTCTGGCTTTCCTTATTATGGTTTTCTGAAATCACTTCAGGTGAATGCTGAAATGATTCCTGGCTGTTCCCCCTCCCCTTTATCCTGTGTACCTCTCTCAAGGCCGTGAAGCTATTTAGGATATGTGAAACACGGAATGAAGAAAAATAAAATGTATTAAATTCCATGACTATACTCTATTGGGTAGCATGGCATTATTTAGAGGCTTCTGCTAGAGCCATCATTTAATATTTGTTACGAGCTGGACTATGATGCTAGGTTGGGTTACTCAAAAAAAACTACATAGAGTACTTCCATTGTTCTGCTCAACTTCTTTGGTGTTGAGGAAGGACTGCCTCATGATGATATTGGTAAAAATATTGCTTTTTGTGGTTATAGTAGATTTTGCCCCAGTGCTACTGATATTATGTATGTAGTTTGCTCATTTTGTGCCAACCAGAAAAGGTACTTATTTCATGCTGGAAATCCAGGTGACTCTGAGTACAAATGCCTGTAGAATTATTTTGTGAAGAACTTTATGATTTAATCGCTGTTCACTGCTAGCGTTTGTGCATGCAAGAGATGTTAAATGATGCACTGTTCACCCAGAAGTTGATCAAGTCCAGTATTCTACCGTGCCATAACTGGAAAATATTCCATTACCACAGGACATTGCCTGTTCACATACTTACTTCATAATACAATGTATTTTTAAGCAGCTTATCAAATCCTCTGTTATGTATTAATGTTGAAGAAGTGTTCCAGGCGAGCTGAGGAACTTCAAATAATGTTGTTGGATATAGCAGGAACACACCGCTGGCTGGTACGGGTCTAACGCCAGCCCAGCTGCTCACGAGTCGACGAATGCATACAAAAGTGTCCATGATGTTGAACTTGCTGACCGATAGGCAGCTTAAAAATAAACAATACTGTGATAAACGAACATGAGAGAAGTCAACGTTTCAGTCCTTTGAGTTTTGCTGAGGAAAGATGGTCTGTGGGAGCCTGCCAAAGTTGAGAAGCCAGCTGCTACCCAAAAGTCATATTGGGTGAGAGACAAGAATAACAGCCTCATAAGAAGGAACTCCTTCCACTTACGGACATCTAATCTGAATCCTGAGGCTCACTCCAGAAAGTCTAGTCTTAGTCTTGATTTCAAGGGATTTCCTGAAGGAGAGGCGGCTGGTCCGGCTGTTCAGGTGAGCGGCGAAGACAGATCATATGCTCAACCTAGGAAGGATGTTGCACCACAAGCACAGGAGACGGCGAGGGTAGTAGTAAAGGCAGCCCAGACGCACGACTTCCAGTTGACTCGGCCTACACATTCATGGTCAGGACGTGAGATTAAAGTACCAGCAAAGTATAGGGACTGAGACGAGTTGTTGCATAGGAGGGCAAAATGACGTTCAGTGTAATCACAATTACTTTTACGGGAATGTATTACATGAGAGTGAGAAATGTGCATTAGTTGATGGTATACTAGTTGTAAAGTGGGTTTAGTGTTGTGGCCATAAGGCCAGTGTGACGAATAATTAGTTACACTAAAGTTATTTTGTTGAGGTCGTCAATCATCAATGGTAAATGTTCTGTTCTTGTATATTTGTCAAGTGTGCTAGTGTTGTGGCTGTACAGGGTTGTATGTTTCAAGTGGTACTGATGACATTTGAAAATGTGTTAAGGAGGGAGATGTTGTGAGTGTAGTTATGGTCAGGTTGGTAGGAGTGAAGACAGTTGATTGTAATGTAAGAGATGTGAAAGGAGTACAAAAATAAAGGTGATACGGAAACACGACAATTACCAGACTAAATCCACGCTGTGGATGGGAGGTACTGAATTAGAAACATGGTCATGCCTTGTCAACCAAATGACACTAGTGTAACTAATTTAACTTTATTTTTGATTAGCAGACCTGCTTTCCATTTTGGCAGTCATGTTTGTGACCATATTTCCCTTGCATTAGTTGTGACATTTACAAAGTTCAACTCAAATTACTTTGATGTTAAGCTGTGCACTAGCTGCCAGCCGAACTATATCAGATGTATGTTTTTGCTGTACCATAAAAAATGTACATTATCAGCATTACAATTGATCTCATTAAGGTTACTGCTATTTCAAGATGGCAAGAAAATAGAATTTCTTATGGACAAACTCTGAGAGGGAAAATTACTGCTACCCGTTATGCTTTTATCAGAATGGGGTAAAATATATTTTTAATGGAATTATGTATAGTATGTAATATAAAAATATGTTATGAAATGTATCTTATGGAGAGAGGGTGCAAAACCGAGTATTGCAGAACATAGTTTTCTCCAAAAGTTACTTGATAAATTTGACCTCATAGTAACACAAATGCAACTATAGGCAAAAATTGTTCTTTGCCAAACTAATAACATTGAGCTTCCTAACGGGATGTATAACTGACTTCACTCTAACGTAGAAGTTTTGACAGTTGTATTAGCAGCCCTAAATACAGTTGTATTCATGAAAGCAACAGTCTCTTCCTGCTACTTCAGTTTCCTGTATAGTAATACTAAGCTGATTGTCAAACTGCGGGGGAAGGGAGGATGAATATCTTCAGAACTGGCTTCTTAAACTTGAATTCTTACTTAATATAAATGTATGTGTACTAAAACTATGCTGTCTGTATGCAGAGAAGCAAGAGCATGGGGGCCTGAGGAATGTGCTGAGCCGCATGGCTGAGATGGAGCTGGAAGATTTGCCTGCCTACATCCAGACTTGCTCTACAATCTATGTGCCTGAGATTGGGTTCCTGGTTGCTGTGCCCTTCTGGGCTCCGAACCTCCAAGATGCTGACCTACAAATTCCGGGATTGGAATTCATGGTGTGACTTTGCTCCATAATAGTAGCTGCTGCTTGTCGAGTTGAGGTGTTTTAAATATAATACAGTGTTTTGTCAGTGCGTTAGTGGAAAGTCTGTGCTACCAAGTATTCCTGAAATCCGTACAGAATTAAATGAAAAGAATTTATTATTCAGGAAACTTATTTTTTTGATACTGTATTGTTGAGTAAATGTTACTAAAACATAAAAAAATTATGTAATATTGTTTGCAACCGAAACACAACTACTTGCTTCCCGACGCCATGATAATCGAACTAACTTCTCTTCTTTTCAATATGGCGGGCAGGCACCAAGTTCAAATCACAGTCAATGTAACAACAGTACAAGTACACAGATTGGGTACAAACATTCCACCCACCGAAAATAACTATTTTCTTACTAAAGTCCACACTTTCAATTATGACAACTAGTCCTACAAAAATGTTTTGTTACACATGATTAATATATACACACAAACAAACAAAAAATCAACACAATCTGACAGTTCAATCAATTTCTCCACTAAGACACTATTCTATTGGCAGTAAACAAATTTTTGAAACTGAACGAGTCAATTCCCCTTGAAGAGTTCGGAGTGTGACAACACGAACAACTCCGTCGTGGCCAGGATGGACA